>BLFK01000653.1:32244-61619 GCA_014634185.1 Astreopora myriophthalma | reverse complement strand
CCCTCCCCCCCTTCCCCCTCCTGGGCTTAACATTGATAAGAGTTGACTTCTATCAAAGTAGCCTTGCTGTTAGTTTAAACCTGCTTCCCACTTGTGTGACAGGGATAAGCATAAGTAGTACAAGCATATTAGCACAAGAAATCAGCAACTTTCCCTTTCCTTTTGCTTCAGTGCTCATCTCGCGCTTATCTCATGCTTGTGCTTATTTCACAAGTGGGAACAGATGGGAAATAAGCATAAGCACAAGCACTAAAATTAACAATTGTTGGTAGTGTTCGCTTAATTACTGTGCTTGTGTATCCCTCATTTTCTTGTGCTTGTTTCACATGTGGGAAAAGTTGTAGAGATGATTATGCTTAGGCTTATGCTTGTCCTTATCACACAAGTGGGAACCAGGCTGTAGTTGGTATTAAGCAATATGTGATTGACAAGTGTACTTAAGTATCACTTTCATAGCATGGGAACCACTTTGCCCAAATAAAAATAACCCTTTTTTTAATCCACACTTGGGACCATCTCAGAATCTCTTGTGATTTCAGTATGCGTAACTTGGACTACAATGACAAGGACGAGCTCGAAACCTAAAGCTGAAGGAGTCAAAAAGTGGAAAGAATTTTGCTGTAGTGCAAATAGCATTCACTTGTAATATTGCAAACATCTTAAGTGTGGCAAAATTATTACACACCAGTGCACATGCATTCTCAGCCATGACACTCGATATTAATAGTTACTGTAATACACACTCTTGGACAATAGGCATTATCCCTAGGCTCCAGGGGGGAAAAACTCAATGCATACAAATCCTTACTTTATTCCTCAGAGCATTGAAGTCATGTTTATTGTTATAGTTTGAAGTTAGATCTTAAAATATTGAAATTGGTCTAATGACCTCCAGTTGAGGTCAACCAATCCCTCGCATTGCTGTGGTGGATCAAGAACTACAAGTATTAGGGAGAGGCTGGCCCTCCCAAAAAAAATTGCCTGCCCTTTCACGGTTTTTGGCATTTCATTGTTTTGAAGTGAGCACTATGTGTGGCTTCATTATGTGGAGCACCTAGCTCCAGTAGCTTGTGTGCATGCTCAGCTACATGTAAATTAAGGAAAGTCAATATTACAGATTCAAATTACATTGTAATTCAGCTATAATTACCATGTGGCTGAATAATTTGTATCACACATTAGTGGGTCTTTTTTTGACTGACTTGTTATTTGATGTTATCTTTTCCCAGGATAAAAGCTATCAGCTAGATGGCATTGTTGGAAGTGGTATGTACAATTATTGAGGGCTGTATGCATAAAAAAATCATCATGATGTAAATATGGGATTGCTACATATTAATTTTAGTAAAGTTCCATATATTCCTCATAGGATCTGGTATGGGAATGACATGGGACAGTCCCATAGCAATCCCACATGTTGACTCACTAGTCTCTATGGGATTGCTACGTATTTTGTAATAGTTCCACATATTTCCCATAGCATAAATCTGAGGAAAGGTATGTGACATTCCCATACCAATTCCATATGATCATTGACTCTTATCTATAGGATTGCTATGGGTAATTTCACCAACACCATACATGATCCAGGACTTAAACATATGGGAAATCTATGGGATAAAACTTCAGTGGAATATGACTGACTAATGTACCCATAAATTCAACCACCACAACCTATATCCCCATACCATACTTTACACTGGCAAATTGACTGATTGCATGGCTATAGCCCCTATTTTAATCTTCTACTTATATCAATCAAGAGTAGAAAGCTGTAAGGTATATAAGCTATACGGTATATACATTGTTATCAATAAGTGAACCTCGCTGTCAGTTTCACATTCTTCACGTGTTATATTGCTGTACATGATATCCACATAATTCCTTTAACACATTATAAATTATTGTTTTTGTCTCAACAATATTAATATTCAGAATCTCTTGTTACTCGAAAACTGAAACTTGATAATTTCACTGTATAATGAAATATGATCCTCAGAAAAATCCTCAACCTGTGAAAACTTTGTTCATAAAAATTAAAAATATTCAAAAGGGCACATCCAAATTGTTTACTCTCGTCTTGGAGCTCTAATTCTTTGGGGCCACCTTGCCTCCACACATTTCATATTAATTTTTTGAACAATTTGACTAGGAGCAGGAGACTCCTTGCCAAACTTTGCACAAACTTTTCCTGAAAAAGATTTATTAGTTTGTCATGTTAATTAAATGTTGTGAGCCAACTTTTACAAACATTAAGTATTGGTAAAATGTTCAGGGCAATGATTCCTTTACTTTTTGGGCGAGATGTTCAAAGCAAGATTTGCACTAATTTGGGTATAAAAAACTTACTGATTTTGGCCACACTTAACCCATGAATAGTGCTATAATCAGCCATCAAACAGCTCAACCCTGGTGATTAACTTGTATGTTGTCAATTTTAGTTCTATTCATAAAAGATACCTTCGGCTTTAAATATGAATACTTAACCCAAGACTGCTTTTGGGAAATGCTATAAAAGTTAATAAAATATAACCCAACTCACCTACTGTATGAGGGCATCAATGATCATTGCAGTCAATGGCTTGTGGACATCACCATTCTTGCTTTTCCTGTCATTTCCTTTTGCATTTGAAACAGCAAGTGTTTCTTTGGTGAAGAATATATCAATGGCTGCATTGATATATCCTGGCCAGCTCTTGAACGCTGAGCAGTATGCCCGCTGGTGAGGGTACCAAAATACTGCTAACCCCTCCATTACTTCTACCATCTGTAAAATAGACTGACGTTGAATGCTATTTGCCACTTGTGGTATTTTTCTATGAGGCCACACCGTTGAGAGCAGGTCAATTTGTTGGGCTCATGCGTGTTTTCCCGTTAATTGTCCAGAAAGTGTGAGGATCATTTCTTCAATTCACTTCTAATCCGCACTTCATAATCATTTCTTTCATTCATCATTCCTTTCACGGGAAAACACGCATGAGCAAAACAAATTACCGGCATCGCAGAGGTCGTGGTCATGGATTCGAATCCCGTTGAATTTTTCAAGTGCATATAAGAGACAATTTCTTAAATTGTCCAGAATTCTTCAATTCGAAAGTGAGAAAATTTGAAAAGGCCGCGCTACTCTGAAGAGTTCACGCTATTGGTATAAAAACAGCACGTGCTCTTTCGCAGCGGAAAGGCCTGGGAACAAGATTGAAAACATGGCGGACGAGACGGAACTTTACACGAAAACGAACATCTAGAGGCCGTTACCGAGGATACATGCGTCATTCTAATCCATATATATTTCAAGCTGCAAGGAGACGAAAAGGGAACCTCCAAAAAGCTAACAAATCGTCAAATGTTGCTCACAATGGCTTCAACAAATGTGAATCCGACGTTCAAGAAGTGTTTTGAGAACAACCACGTGTCACCAGCAGTCATCATGAACTGCTCCAGGCTGATACAACAAACACGTCGCATGGCGTGGTCTGCAGCGACGAGCAAATGCCAGACATGGGTGATTCAAGCGACTTTGAATTTAAAGACAAAAATGACCCGAGATTGATCATGAGCGCGGATGAACAAGTCGACATATTGGATATTTACGGACAATTTGTCGACGATGGTGATGCTGGCTCGGACTTTCTCAGTGATGTAGTAGCTTTGCAAGAGAAGGAAACACACACACACTGCTGTAGGAACACAACGGTTTTTCTATAATGGCGGGCTCTCTCTTTTACATGCATTCTCCAATGTCACGTGACGTAAAACGTCACTGTCACTACACTACAAGTGACTGTGAGAACATAATTCAGTTAGACTGTGAAACCGTTCCAAAACAATGTGAAATAGGATCGAGTGAGGTTTTTTTTTCGGGAGCTCCAATCACCAGCAGTTCGAGTGTTGCGTTATTGTTACACTACAAAAAGAAGTTACTTAATTTAAGAGAAAACACTACTTAAATTTGCGTCAGATAGGTAAGGACCACCTTCCTTAAAACAGGGTAGAGTAGACAACCATATTTTAAGGAACTGCTGTCTTGAATTAAGGGACTATTTGTTAATAATTTAAGTAGCTGTTTTTCTTAAAACAAGGTACACTAAAATTCTTATATTAAAGTGCTACTGCGACGAAACTCGAAGGTTTATTTTCCGCGACTTTTTCATCCTAAGTTGAAGTTTGGGCCCTAAAGGTTAGAAAAAATTGTATCTCCGACTGACCTGATGCAGATAAACCTTTCTAAACGCTGCCTGAAACTGTGAAAATTACGTCCGCCATTGCTCAAACATCAGTAGTCGAGCCCACAATTTTTGTCAAGCGGAGTTCTCTTTGTGACGTCATCTTATCCCTTGGTGAAATCTTCAGGCTGACATTTGTAGCAAACAGACCACGAGAAATGTTGTCTGCGTCAAGTTTCTCGTCCTTTTCGCAAAGGGACCCTTCGAAATTACGTTCTAGTGAGCGTAGTTGCTTTTCAGAGGACAGCAAGGCCAGCTTCGTACCCTCTGACACAGATTTAGAGCCGCTTGCGACTCGAGAAGTGATTCCACGCACGAATCAAAGACCTTGAACAGTGATCTACTGCGTTATGTTCTGCGATGATCCGCTTCAAGCGAATGGTGAATTTGAGCTGTATAATCCCGAGTTGGCGATAAGTTTTCGTTTATACGTATTGAGAAGCATATTTGCTCCTGATGTGGATAACTTACCAGCTCGTATTTTACGTACTTGTGCAAAAGAGCTCTCTTTCCCACTTGCTCATTTATTTATCTCAAAGGACGGGGAAAATGCCCACCTTATGAAAATCAGCCAATATTACCCCGATTCACGAGAGAGATAGTAAGGAGCTTGTAACTAACTACAGATCAATCTCTTTATTGCCAATCCCGGCTAAGTGCTTAGAGCGTAATAATGATAACTTTATTAATAATATTAATAATAATAATAATAATAATAACTTTATTTCTATAGCGCTCATATCCTATGTTCAAGGCGCTTTACAATTATAAAACTGCAAAACTTTACAATTATAAAGCTGCAAAACTGTGGAATGAGATACCAACTAAGCTCCGAACACTACCAAAACTCATCTTTAAAAGGAAAATTCGTACGATCTTGTTCAATATATTAGAATCTGAAGACTCCTACGAAGACTTAGAATCGATAATCTCAAAAGTTAGAAAATACTCTTAGTAGCTATCACCTTTGTCTCGCCTATCTTATTCATTTTGTGTTATTTACTCACCTCTCACAACATACTGCGTTGCCAACTTGAATTAATTACATAGTTGTTTCTGTAGACTTAACCTGTTTTCGTATTTACCTATCTATTTATTTATCTGTTGTTTTTACTGTGTATTTTCCTCTTCTTCAACTGATTATCCTCGCCCGCCTCGATTAGCACTGCTATCTGCAGAACCAGGGGAATAAGGATTCATTGTCAAATAATAAAATGTTGTTGTATACGAAGAGCATTACTAGTAAATATTACAAATTTACAACCATATCCTATTATATTTACAATGATTAAAAAAGGAAAAATTAAAAACTAAAATCTATAAAAACAATGATCTGTGCAAAAATTGTGCAATTTTGGGATTACTGGCTCATTACAATGGTGCAAAAGTTATTTAAGCATTGTCAACAGAGTTGTACTGGATGGTATATCTTCTTCCTGGTCAGATGTCTCATCTGGAGTCCCTCAGAGCTCTTTATTAGCCGGGCCTCTATTTTTTGTTATGTTTATTAGTGACCTTCCTGAAGTTGTTCTTCGTGGCAGTACTGTTCCAGAATCATTGACACGGTTGGTGATCTTGATTTGTTTCAACAAGACCCAGATAATCTGCATCAGTGGAGTGTCCGGAATTAAATGAACTTTAATGTCAAGAAATGCAAAATCATGAAAATCACTAAGAAGAGTCAACCGCTCAATTCTAGTTTCTTCCTGGAAAGGTCTGGACTGGAAGAGGTTAAAGAGTTTAAGGACTTCACACATAGATTACGTTGTATCCAAGGCCAACAGAATGCTAGGATTAATTAAAAGAACTTGTAAAGTCCTGGATGACCCGAACGACCTTGCGTACTCTCTGTTGTTCTCTGGTTCGTTCAAACCTGAAATATTGTTCAGTGGTGTGGTCTCCACATACTAAAAGAAATATTGATAAGCTAGAAAGGGTACAGAGAAGAGCAACTAAATTTATCTTAAAGAACAATGATCCTTATGACATTCACTTGAAGAAGTTAGACATCCTGCCATTGGAGAATAGAAGATTATATAAAGTACTAAATGACAACATTAATATTGACATCAGCAAAATTATAGATTTGCACTCAGAAGCTGACTGCTTTTCACTTAGGTCTAAGGACTTTTTAACTTTAAAGAAGAAATTTGCTAGAACTAATGTCTTGAAGTGTTTTTTTCCATCGAATAACTGACATGTGGGATCAACTACCTCGATATTCGCTGCTCTGATAATGTAAATAGTTAAGAAATTTCTTAGAGATTTTTAAGTATTTAAGTTTATTAACGCATTCCTTGAATTTGTTACTTTTTGGGTATTTATATTAGTTCATAGGTGATCTGTTTTTGTATGGGGTTTAGGACTCCTTTACAGATTATCCTTTGGCCCTTAACCATAGATTCCAATAAATAAGTAAGCTTGAATATTTCCGGTAAATGCGGGAGTAAATAAGCTTACGTAGACAATACTTCAAGGTGAGAAAAAGCAAAATTATTTTCTTCTCAGTTCAGCTCAGACAGGCCAAAACTAACGAACAGATCAACAAAAACCTTTTGAATTGAAAGCGTCGTGATATAAACCAAACAATGAGCATTATAGGCCTTTTCATTTCCGCTGATATACTGAAGGGCCGAGGTTTGTAACCATGCAATTTACAGCTGAATTTAAATAAAAACATTACATATTCATTACATTGACCTCACTAAAAAACTGTGTACTCTTAACCTTGACAATCCCAGGTGTTTACTCGCCCTGCGATGGCTTCGAGTCAATGTGACACAATTGGAAAACCCTGCAAAAACCATGGCTTCAGTGTTTACTCGCCCGGCACCGACCGCCGATATGCCACTTAACTGGCTAAACGTGCCCTCTGAAGATTAATTCCAGTTTGTGTGAGTGGCACAAGTAATTTGTCTTATAGATGCCCCTTCGATGTGAACTGTCTTTTCGAAGCAATTAGACGTGAAATGCACGGAGTGAATCTCAAAACTGAAGCTCCCTGGAGTCGAAGTTAAAAAACCTGTGATTCCCACGACGGGTTTGTACTCTGCGAGTTCATTTTAAATTGCGTTGGCGCACGCAAAGAAATTCAAACTGGCTCATTTAACTCGTTGCTGCAGTCCCATACAACACAGTATAACGAGGAGGCATCTTTGCCTGAAAAGGTATTGCAAGCGAAGAGCAGAAGAAGAAGAATATCTCTATTTTCCACTCGTTGAGCGGTCACTTGCTTGTTTGGGGATACGATGACGTCACGTAGGTTCTCGCCCCAAGCCTTTGTCCCTGCTCGGGCATCATCTAGTTTGAGTAATGGCGGACGCTCGATCACGAAAAACGTGGCTCAAAAAAAGTGGAGTTCCAACGGGAATTTCGAACTCAAATTTGGCATACGAATTAATAGGCTTACAAACGTTACAAAAAGCGAGAGAAAACAGAAACGGTCGATTTGGTCGCAGTAGCACTTTAAGGAAATGCAATCTAAAATCAAGAACTTGTTGTTCAACTTTTAAGGAGCCATATCTCTTAAATGAAAACATTTGGATATCCCTATTTTAGGATAAACACTCTTCAATCAAGACACTGTCCCTTACTGTTTTAAGGAACCACCACCCACAAAGCAAGAGCCAACTCTTCAACTTTTAAGGAGCCATCTTCCTTAAAACAAGACAACTTGACACACTTGTTGCAAGATACCGCACTCTTCCCTCGAGAGCTTGTTTGTCAACGTTTTAACACAGTAAAAGCCTTTCTTTAATATGTGCTATTATTCCAGGCTTATAATAAGCCCATTTAAAGAAATACACATATAACAACAACTTGTTATACATGGAAATTGATGGAAGCACAGATCAAAAAAAGATTTTAAAAAATGATTTGCTCTTTAATTTTCTGAGAAAGTCGTCCAATCTAAAACTGAGGAATTTAAGAGTAATTAACTCTAAAAATACAAACAACATTCCTCAAACAGTAAATGATATTAATGCCTTTAATTGAGAACAATATTACATTTCCTTTGGTTTAAGAGCAAAAGTTGAATACATATTATTATTAAGAGCAAAAGTTTGATACATATTATTAAGAAAACCAACATTTGTAAAACATTAACACATTTCAATCCTTTCACTCCCTTAGAGGTAATTAAACCTTACAAAGGTAAATTTAAATCAACAGGTATGATTAAAGTAAATATCTCCAAAAACAGAACATTTCCCTAGTTAAATTGTAACAGGAACAGAGCATTACAGCAACCCAGGAACCAAAAATATTTTAAGTCTGTTTTACAACATTTCATTTAAGTTTTTGGTTGGTTTCTATGTACTTTCAGACCCCAGTTAAGTATACCAATTCCAGAATAGGGACACTTTTTTTACCTTTAATTTGCTAGTTTATTGTACTGAGAAAATATTTCAAAAAAAGTATTTTGTAGTATTTTTTTCAAGATGTACTAGCAAATGACACTGCAAAATACTCTTACTAAAACATTCAAGGAAGCGAGAAGTTCTGACACTAACACCTGTTTTATTGGCCACACCAACAGAAAGGGTGACAAAGAAGTGTTGCCTTTTCCTGAGCCTACTGCATACACTCTCAAATTCCTTGAAAACAGTCATGTTTACATTTAAAAAAACTTGAATCCAACATACTGTAACCATACATGTAGCAGTAGCTGTAAGCTCTTAATATAGACAGCTATTAATTTTTACTTGCAAGGAAGTTCCAACTCTGCTAGGCAAGCAGCATACCTAACAGGCCTTTTAGACAGAAAGTGATGAAAAATATGCTCCTGTAGAAAGAGAAAAACTCCCTTTGCAGGGCCCGGATAATCTAGGTGGAAAACATAATAAATTCCTACTAAACAAATCACAGCCCTGGCCAAGCCATCATTATCCAACACTTCCAAGAACTCATCCTTGTTGTTTTCCATCAAAAGCACCTGATGCCCAGGAGAAACCATAAGAAATGGTGATGCAGATGGTGCTCTCTCTTTTGATGCCTCATGAGATTCATCCTGTAAAAAACATGACAAAACAAAAAAGATTGGTGTTGAGATGGAAAAAGGGCTCATGTAATCTGTATACCGGCAATTAAGCAATGATCACAATGAAGATATGGAAATTTTGTACATGACAGTCGGTGTGATCTAACTGCCTTGTTTCTCTCACAGTTTATCTTTGACCTACTGTACATAGTAAAGTGCAATTTAATACAAAAAAAACCACCAAAACTGTGACTCCACTATCCTTTAGGGTGCCAAAGCAGAAAAACCTAATCAATAATAAAATAATAAATGCAGTTACACAAGATAACAACAATTTCATGGTTAAAAAGGATGAGCACTTACCTCAACAAACACAATAAAATGTTTCTCTGCATCTGCAGTGGCTACATTCTTTAACTTGAACAGTTTTGGAAGGCATTTTAAGGCCAAAATTTCCTTATTATCAGAATCTAAAAGAATCATGAAACATTAAGTTACTTGTTGTACCAAATAATTACACAATACTGATGGGTACTGTATTTTCAATATTTAGAGAATGCAAGAATTAACCCATGTACAAATATACCCCCATTAAAAGATATCCTGTGAGTAAAACAGCCTGATTTTATCATTAGTTGACCTTATTGCAGCTGGTCCTTTAGGCCATTCCACATAAATGGAGAACAACAGTCACTGCACTGTCGTATTAATATTACATCTTTTCCGAAAGGCTGAGTTATGTCTATAATCACATGTTAGCTAGGTCATCCTAAATAATTTATTTAGTAATTAAATTACCTTCCAGAGTTGTCAAAATCTTCATTTTTTTGGCCATGTTTAATAGCGGATCAATAAGCCTTCTCCAGGATGATACCATGTCTTCAATGGACAAGTCAATGCCATATACTTGTTGCAGGCAATTCAGCAGTTCTGTTTCAAACTGTAAAAATTGAAGAAGGGTGTTCATCAGTACACTTCACAGACAAACACAGTTCAAAAAGCAAGCACACCTCACTAAAAAACAGCCACAAACTTTAAATATGGACACTCCGACAATAGGAAATCTTTTTTGGCATAGTTGACCGGAATTCGCCTATATGTCACGAACAATATTGTTATATCCATAAAAACATAATAACTGGAGGCTGACTAGAAAACCTTTTGGTTAATTCAGTCTCCAGAGTCATATTGTATGTTTTCTTTTCTTGTATCTATATTCCACGGTTATAAAATTGCAAATGTACGAGTGAAATAAAGTTTATTGTGTATATTGTGTTATGAACTATCAAGAGTTAAGAATGCTAATTCAAAGGCCAAGACATAAACTGATAATTTGAGGTTGCATACACAAGGCACATGTGTTCAAATGTAAAAGAATGACTTATAAATGCAAATGATGAAAGGATCAATGACATACCTCTAGTTGATGACTTAAGCATCTATATTCATCCAATGCTCGTCGGACTCTAATTCGTGCATCATTCTTCAACATTGCTTTTCGACGTTCAAGAAAGGTCACTTTTAAGAGCTCCAAGACAGTTTTAGTGTTCCACTTTCCTTTTGCAAGCTCTGCTTTAAGTTTGCTTTTGTTTCTCTCAATGGTGACTGCATCATCTACTTCCATTCCAAGTCCTACAAGTGAAAAGTGATAGCAATTGGCAACATAAAAATATAAACTCACTGACACTAAATTTGTTTAGAAACCTCTCCCTCAAAGTAATAAGGGGGGTCTGCTATTTTGTATTTCCTTTGTGATAATCTGCCTTTCATACTATGTAATCCACTGAACTATGTTTTCCACTTTACATCCCACCTCAACTTGTCCTTACTATGAAAGGTTTGTGTGAAATGTTTACAAGTATTACAAGTTTACATTAGTAAATGTTTACAAGTACTTGCAATGTCAATCACAGAGAATAGTCAACCATGATCAAGAATTACCTTGCAAACACAATGTATATATTTTTTAATTCATGTTAGTCACATACGACTGAAGGTGCTAAATATAAATGGTTACCACTGCTTTCTTCGTTAGAGCTCACACTTGACATGTCCTCAGCATTAACTTCTGAATGCCCACTGTTCATGTTTTCAAACTTGCGCTGCAGCTGCCTTTTTAGTATCAACTGTTAAATGACATTTTAACAGTATGTTAAAAATTTGGAAAATAGTAAAAATCAATTCTTAAAACGTAGGAAGCAATTAGTCCAAACAGTAACATCAGTATTGAAATAATATCTAAATAAACATGACATTCAATAACTGAATTAATAAATCAAGCATCCTGTAACACCAAAAGGAGGGACAACACTTTGAAGAACTTGCTTGTCATTTTCAGGTTTTCAAAGTGACATAACCATGACATTGTTTTTAACAGTAGTCCTTACCCAGTTCCTAAATGGCTTCCCTTTATCTGACACTTTGACTCCAGCTGCCTTTAAATAATCACAGGGGTCTTTTTCCCTCAGGCAAGGATATTGTTGAATTAATTTCTTGGCCAAAAACTCACAGATAGTGGGAGTTGGCTTGTCTATGACTGCACGGACACATGTTGCCACAGTTCGAACAACGCCATTTCTTATTTTGTTGTCTACCTCACCAGCTCTCAGTGCCTTATCGATTTTTTGACCAAAATGATGTGGAAGCTGAAAGGTACGTGGAAGTCCCTCTGGTATATGTAGGTCCTCAGATGGTATGGAATAATTTGCTCGTTTAGCTGAGTGACCCAAAGGCTCTCCGTCACTGAGCTCACTCTCTGAGTCAACAGAGAGGGTTGAACAAGATGAAGAACTTAAGCTGCCTGTGGAAGACCGGGGCGACTTAAGGACCTTGCCACCGCGACTCTCTTTAGTAACTGGTGTACTTTGAAGAACATTTACAGTAGGCCCTGGACTCAGTAGAACTTGCACTTTGTCTTTGTTTTTCAAGGCATCACTGCATTCATCCAAATCTATATACTCTTGAAAGTCCTCATCCCATTTCTGGAAAATGAGTTCCCTTTCATTTGGCCCCAGAATTTCCCTGAACTCATCAAAAACTGTTTTCTTAAGGTCATCAACCTGAGCACTTAACACATTCACAATTTTTCTTCTCCTGTCCACCTGTACCAAAATTCGAACCATGATGCTTAGTCTAAAAAAGAGGAAATGAATGAAATATTTTGGGTGTAATATAACAATCCATTTTTTACAAGCTTGGCACGACTTGATCGTTGGACGGCCATTTGGACCTTTAGGACCTGCACTTAGTCCTTATCCTTTAAACGACTTCCTTCTTCAAAGTCACTTAACACTCAACTCTTCATCTTCCACTTTTGGAAAATTACTATAATTGCGGCAGCAAGGTGCCATCGAATTCAGCAAATTCGCTCTTTATAGGTCTTGTAAGTCACATGTGGGAACTGTTACAATCTTGCGTCTGCTTTCAACTTGAATCAGAATGCGAAGGGGTTCGTCCATAATGCATATATGTACACAGCTAACAAATAAAATTTATTTAATATTTAGCCTCGCAACGCATCGTGCAGGCTTAGCTTCCCCTTGTAAAGCTGCCCCCACCCCCTGCAGCAACAAATGGCGGACTTGTCGATTACAAATTTTCCCTCGTTCCGCGTATTTTATTTGGCTTTTATTGAGCGAACGCTTTACCCCTTTCACGTTCTAAACAAAGACTAAGAATACCTCCAAATCAACCTAGCTTAGATAGTTTGCCAAAACAGTTAGGATATAAGTATGGTTCGCCGCAACAGACGATTTGATTCAATTGACTATGAGCACTAGCTAACTAACTATGAGCGAGACGAGCACCATGAGGCGGCCTCGCGTAACAAGAGTAAACAAAGAAGTTCTTCGATCGTTGTTCACAACAAAATTAGAGCTATTGCAAGGATTAACTTAAAACTAATTAACTTTAACACAAAGAAAGGAACACTTACCGCTCAATTAACGCAAATTACCCGCCGCCAGCAACGCACCGGCCCGAAAATATAACCACCTTCTTCGCACCTTCTTTGCCAACTCTGGCGGGAAAAGCAACGGCACGTGTATAGGCGTCACATGATCTATTGTTTCCAGGGCTTCTCGTCTTGTTTATCCTGCCGTGATGTCGCGTTTTTGGAAATGCGGGCTGTGTTCTGGCGTTTTTATTTGCCTATTGTTAAGTGAATTACTCACTCATTTCTATTTACAGCATAACAATGAAGAAAGTTTCCACATTAAATGTGGAATTCAGAGTTGTAAAAATGAATACAGGCTCTACAACAGTCTGTACAAGCACGTTCGGAACAAGCACATGGCGTTTCTGAGCATACCAGCAAACGAATTAACAGAGGAAATGGGGATCGATTTCGATTTCGTGCTTCAACCAGTAACAGACCCACCAGGACCTCTTATCGCGAACGAGGTAGGGGATTTGTTTTGTTTCTCTGGCTGCGCTTGCGGCCAGCAGGATACTCCCGCGATACACCAAACAAGATCGAGGAGCGCCAAATATTTTTTGGTTGGTACCTCACAAACGATCGCATGTCCTCTCGGGAACCAATTTTGCGCGCGCGTGTGCCTTTATAGCCTTTCTGTTGTGCTACGGGTCACACCTAAATTCTTTTTAATTGCCGGTGTTCACTGTCACGTCGTCATATGCAGAAGGTAAAAATTTCAAATCTCATAAAAAATGAATAAAATTAATAAATAACTTCTCTAGGTGTCGGATCTGTGCGCGGTAAGCTGTTTCTGATTTACTAGCCTAAACGTTCCTTGCAAATTTATAGGGCTTAGTATTTAGCGTGTGAAGCCGCCATTAATTTGTTGTCCCTTTGAATCGCCCATGGGTAAGGGAGAAGAGACGGAAAAAAAAAAGTTAGTGATGACATCTGGAACATACTCTTGCTATGAGAACGATTACCTTTCCCTTTGAATATAAAGCAAGTACACAAACATTTTTCTTGGATCTCCTAGCCCCTCACCCTAATGTTGGTATTGAAGCTTGATTAGCAGTTGGAATTTGTGATAATCTATAATAATGATGTACTTCACACGTTGCTCATCTTTACAGACAAGTTCCTCTTCAAACATAGTGTCTTGTAATGGTACAGGAGATACATTTCATGATCCCACTGAGGTTGGCAATGAGCACTGTCCACCTGGCTTGAGTAACAGCCCACATGAAAAAAGACAGGGTGGTGGTAGCCTTGCATCTGAGGAAAGTGACTCAGAAGATGCTTCAGATTACATTAAGAAGAGGAAATTAGGTGCTGCATTATATACAATTCATTTACAAGAGAGACATGTTAACTAGGAGCGCAGTTGAATTTGTGGAAGAGAGAACATCGTCATTGATACGATGGAGCCTTTTAAATGTGCGGGGACAGGTTTTAGACACCCTTCGAAGCAGTGGGTTAGACATAGACGATCAGGTACCCATACTAGAAGAAATATTTGATAGAGAAATGAATCCATTTGAAGGAATTGATTCCAGTTGGCAGAAAGAGCAGTTCATAAAGCAGCATTTTCCCTATGTGGTTAGTAATATTACTTCATACTCTTAAGAAAAATTGTTTGTGCAAGTCACATTTAACCCTTTAAATGCGAAATTGAGCATCAGATAAGGGGGTATGTACATGATATGCACTCCCTCTTGTAGCTCTGCATTCAATTAGCTGATGCAAGTTGCACTAACAGGTGTCAGTTTATAACTCCAGTCATTGAACAAGGTCAAGATTTTCATTTTGGTACAATCCAACAATTTCATTGTCAAGTAAAACTCACACCAGGGCTGTACATAGCGAGGGGGCGGGGGGGATTTTTGGCACACCAACACAAATAAATCAACATCTAAATCCAAATTGACTGACACGCAATCAAGATTTTTACTTGTCTGAAGTCTCTTTAATTTTGAAAGTGGTATATTATTGCCCAACATAGCCTTTAACAATTACTCTTTGTGTATGTTCTGTGTTGCCCACCATTGAACCCTAGGGGTTGTTCTTATTTTTTAGAATCCTTGTGAGAAAATCTTTGGTGAGAAATGGATATTCAAAGGACGGGGAAGAAAGAGAAGAATTCACAAAGTAACAAGAAAATTCTATTACATCCCACTTCTGGATACCGTCCAAGAACTCCTCAGAAACAGCGAACTGCGCAGAGAAATATTCAAAGTGAAAGTGTTGTATGGTGATAATGGAGTTTATTCTTCCTTCTTAGGTGGAGCTTTGGCTGAGACGCATCCAATTTTTTCTGAAGATCCAAATGCATTGCAAATTGTACTTTATTATGATGATATCAGCTTGACTAGCTCTAGTGCTAAAAGAATTAAGCTTGGCATGTTTTATTTTACTTTAGGAAACTTTAATGCCACCTTTAGGTCTAGGGTCGACACCATATCTTTGTTGGCCATAGCTCAATATGAAGACATACGTAGTTATGGAGTTGACAGAGTGCTAGCACCACTATGTGAGGAACTTAAACAGCTATCTCAACCAGCAGGCTTTGCCTTCAGTCTAGATCAATTTTACCTTCCCTTGAGGGGAGCAGTTGTTGCTGTAGCTGCAGACACCCCTGCAAGTAATTACTTGAGTGGATTTAAAGAGGGTGTTGGAGGTGCCCTGAGAAAATGTAGACACTGTAACACGGACTACGAAACAATGCAGAACCACTTTGATGAAAGGATTTTCTTCCGAGGACCTTGCAACAACACCATCTCCAATGTGAGGTTATGGAACGTTCTGAAACATTACGAGATCACCACAGTACAAACTATGGTATTACCAGGAGAAGTGCTCTCTGTGACTTTCCATTTTTTAACGTTACACAACAAATGCCTCAAGACATAATGCACATCCTTTTTGAAGGAGCAATACCTTATGTCATTGGACACATACTTAGATATTACATAAACACTGAAAAGGCATTTACCCTTGCACAATTCAACAGGCGTTTGTGTGAGTTTAACTACGGTTACTCACAACTGGCAGACAGACTGCAGACAATTTCTAAAGACATGCTACAAGCTGATTGGGGAGATGAAAAGGGTTTATCAGGATTTGGGCAGCATGCAGCAAAAAACTGGTTATTTCTGCGAGTTCTTCCCTTCATCATTGGAGACTGGGTTAACTTGGAAAGTGAGCAGTGGGGAGTGTTAGAAAAACTACTAACAATATGTGGCATACTTGTTTCTCCAGTTATTCTTGCTGAAACTGTTGCATACTTGAAGACATTAATCAGAGAATTTCTATCTGGATTCAAGCAAACTCTTGAAGGAGTTGTTATCCCAAAGTTACATTATTTAGTTCATTGTCCCAGACTGATATTAACATTAGGCCCTCTCATAAACTTCTGGTGCATGCGCTTTGAAAGTAAGCACCAATACTTTAAGAAGAAAAGCAGGAAATGTAGTTATAAAAACATTTGTCTTTCATTGGCTAAAGGCCACCAGAGAAGGTTTTCTTCATTCCTAATTTCTACAGAGGAGTGCAGTTTGCTATTCAAGAACTCTAATGGGAGGACACAGCATTTAACAGGAAGGGATTGTGAAAGTGCTAAGAGGGAAATAAATAATTTCCTAGGGTGGGAGGCTTCTCTTATAACCAATGTGTACCTCACGTCATGGATAGGTGTACATGGTACCAAGTACATCCCAAATGAGTGCGTTCTTTTGATTAGATCTGAAAATGAAACACCCATGTTTGGGATGCTAAGGATAATTTGGGTAGTTAATTTTCAGGCTGTTCTTTTTCGAGTTTCCACGCTTGAAACAGTGGATTTCAATGTTCATATTAATGCATACAGAGTGCAAGAACCATCCTTGGCAGCTGGTTTGGAACTTGTTTTGCAAGACCAGTTACTTTCACACGAGGTTTTACACATTTACAACTTTAACAGTCATCAATACATATCACCCAAAACTTATCTAAGTGATATTTTAAATTGATACTGGTGAAACTCTATCTCAGTAAATGAGTATTACCGGTAGTCTCTACCATATGAGGGACTGGCATTAAGTTTCGAATGAATTAAGGTGCATCAACACCCATAACAAGGTAAAATCAACCAAAATAAGCCATCAAAGGGGTTTAGTTTAGTTTAGTTATAACTCTTCATGTTACAGCCTCTGTCATGGCTTAAAGACTGTTGTTGTTTCCTTTTGTTGTCTGTACATGTGGCAGTACAGTTGCCAGCATAAAGCTGTTTTATATTCCTGCCTGTATTATTATTTTTCTTAATTGTTAAAGATGTTTGATGGAGAGTATTATTTTCATTTGACTGGAAAGAAGAGTCCCTTATAATAACTAAGATATATTTTCCAATGCTTTCCTTACTTTGAGGAATTATATCTAAAAACAAGTATGATGTTCTTTATTTAAGAGTAGAAGTATGGAATGTAACCTTCAATCAAGTTTAGCCTTTAGCAGCTCCCCTAACGTAAGTTTTCTATTCTCAAATTAAGAATAAGGCTCTTGAATTAAACCAGCTATTTGTAACTTAAGGGATCCATCTTTTCAAATAAGAAGCGGCTTCTTAATTCAAGAGTTACAATAGGGAGTATGTCCTTAAAATAAGTTCGCTTTTTCTACAACAACCTTAAATTAGAATTTTCATCCTCAAATCAAGTACTATGCCTTAATATTAGTATTAATGTTTCAAAATAAGAAGCATATTCTTAAATCAAGAATAGCATACTACTTGATTTAAGAGTTAGTCACTAAAAATAAGTAACTTCTTTTTGAAGTGTATCCTATGTGTTTAAACACAGGCTTACACGTGAAGCATTCACCGATTTACTTTCAGTAATCCAGGCTCATTGTCCCCGGCCAAACAATTGTATGACAACAATAAAGAAGCTCTTTGAATTTGTGAGCCATGTAAAGGCAGACATTGTCAAGCACTACTTTTGTGGTTACTGCAAGGCTTATTATGGCAAAGATGTCATTGGAAAGTGTGACGTTTGTGGTAAAAATATTCAGAAAACCGGTGGATTCTTCATTGAGGTGCCTAATGCAAATCAACTGCAAAAGTTTTTTACAGGTGTGTGTATTTTTTTGGTTCTTTATTGTGACAGCCATCAGTTCAAACAAGTATAGAATCATTGTAAATGGTTAACTTCACACCTTGTTGACTAAATGATTGAGCCAGCTAATCTAAAATAATTGCTTAGCCAAAATGTAAACATCACTAAATTAATACAGTGTTCAGGGACTACGTCACATTGATTCTTTGTTGCAATCATTTACTTGAACGAAATGATATATGAAGGGAATCATATACTGAACTGCAGATATGAAATCAAGTAAAGCTATGATCCTCACAGTTATCGACACAATTTTAGCAATTGTGTTTGAACCTGTGACCTCAGGATGGAGATGGAGGATCATTGAGATTGAAATGTGAAAATATCATTTGAATTGGAACAGTTTATATGCTTGAGAGTGGCAGTGACTTAACACATCCATCTTGACAAATATCCCTTTTCCAGATGCAGAATTTGTTGATGGCCTAAAGTACCAATTTCAGCGAGTGAAAAGAGCTGACATTAACATTGAAGATGTGTTTGATGGCACCCTTTATAAAAGCAAGTGTGGTCCTGGTGGATTCCTATCAGAACCTTACAACCTCTCTGTGAAGCTTAACACTGATGGCATAGTCTCCCTTGCAGCTGTTTTTTGGATGCCACGCAACGTTCCCCCAAAAGTAACGGCTGCTGACATCCGAACCACATTATGAAACAATATGTGAAAGCAAATCATTGCAGAAGAAAGGAGTTGCTCAAGCACTTTAACTGCACTACTTGGCAGCACGAAGTTCCACATCTATGCTGTGATAACTGTGCTGCAGATTGTGAATGCAGTTTGCCTGATTGTGGAGCTTTAGCAGTTTATCCTTGTTCTCAAGAGAAAGTAAACAATGGTGCATCAATGAAAAAAAGGCAAGTGGATGCAGAGCAGAGAAAAACTGTAGAGGGTCTCCTCGTTCAATACTACAAGACCATTCCTATCAAACTGTTGAACACAACAGCTCGGGGTGATGTGAAGACACTCACAAATTTACAATTTATGCTCGGATTCTCCGAGCACCAAATCACCCAAGTTTTGGATAATCTGGATGTAATTTTCAGTTTATCAGATGTTTATAGATTTGTGGAGATATGGGATATGTGTCATGCACGGGAGATTCTGAAAGTTATCAGCAAAGTTTTTAATGATGTGGCTACTGGCATACAGTCATCTGAGCCTTCTCCTTTAGAAGAGAATGGTTATGATTTTGATGAGGAGCTTCTTGATGAGTGGAATGAATTTCTCCAAGATGATGACTTATTTGAGATGATTCTAGATAATTTGTCTCTTTCCCAAATAGACGATTCTTTATTAGAGCAAGAACCTGTTTGTAATTCGCAAGAAACAGAACTTCCTTCAGCTGTACTAGCAACTGTTGAGGCCATGAATTTGGATGATCTATTATAAATAAACTGTAACTGGACATTTTGTCTTGTGGAATACTTGTAGCCCATGTTGATGTCAAGAATCTGAGACAAAGGTGAATTAACAGGTGCTGGGAAATATTGTTTATTTTGCTTTCAAAAGTGAAAGGTAAATAAATTCAGAAGAATGTTATAAGAAGCACCATAAAAACAAAAACTAAAGAGCTTACATTACAATGTACAATGGCAGGTGCAGATCTATGTCCGAGTCAGTCAGATGGGATACTGGCCAGATTTCAACGTGGAAAGTGTTTTTTTATTGAAAATATAGTTATTACGAAAAATCTGACCGATTTCTGTAAATTGGTGGAAGCCGGTGTGGATCCCCGCCCGAATGGCCAAGCAGTAATATAATAGGTAACTGCTCAAATGAAACAATTTGTGGAACTATGCAACATGTGTCTATGCAATGTAACCTCTTCAGTTTTTTGTTAACATTTGCAAATTAATTGTAAATGTTCATCTTGCCCTAATTCCCCATGTAATGTTCTTCTTGTGCCTTTTTATCCATTGGTGCAAACTAGACACATCCAAATCAGCAAGTCTGTCTCTGTGGAAGCCGTTAAATATCTTGTAACTGCGTCCCTCAACTTCACTGAATATTCTAAATTCAAATGCTCTTTTGATGAGCTCATTCAAGTCCCTTTGCAGATTTCCATGGGAATGTTTGCCCGATGGCAACTGTCGTTTGATGCCATCATCAAGGTTGCCCAGTATTGATGCTGTTGGACTTCGTGCAAAAGATATTCTTTGAACAGCATTCTCAGTGACATTAGGCCCAAGATTTCTAATGCCTTGCTTTATGGCATTGTTGTCATGTTCTGTGTCTTCATCAATTGGGATATTAGCACCTTTTCTGCCACTATTGTTAACAGAGCGGTTCCAAACAAACCGCTCACTGTCTCTTTGTGATAACAGTGCAAGCACTAAGAAAAACTGATATAAACATTCTAGTGCGTACTTTGTGCTATGTGATCCGTCAGCCTTACAATAAAGCATGATGTACTTGTATTGCCGCATAATTCGTTCTCCATCCCCTTCTTTAATAGCATCGAGAAAATTGAAAAATAAAAAGCAATCTGCCAGTAGTGCACAGTTATAGTTGTATACATCATCACCTGCTGTTGTCTCTTTTTGAGGGGCTGTGCATTCAGGTGAAGACTGGCTCAGTATCATGGAATCATCAAACTGAACAGGTGGATCATGGGACAGTTCATGGTTCCTTCTTGCTTTGCCATTGTACTTAAAGGACCCGTTGCATCCTGGAAATCTGCAGGGAAATCTCCCCTCAGCAGTAAGTTCTTGCTGCTGCAAAATATCTTTTTCTTCTTCAGTCAAAACTCCATCCACTAGTTTTTGCACTTCTTCACCCGACTGGAAAATGAAAGAATCAACCACCTTTTCAGAGATGCCATGGAGGTACTCAAGTCTCTGGGCTTTTCTTATTTTGTCTATGTCTTTTGGCAGCGGGTAGTGTTCTGGGGCACTTGATTTGTCTGCAAAACCTAACACTGTCATTGCAGCTGTGATCACTCGTGACTGGAAAATGACATGGAGAAAATCCCTGTTTGCCCTGTAAGAAGAATGAGGATCACCTGTTACGTTCCTCCTGTTGATAAGGGTGCGGTCTGAAAAAAGGGTGCAGAGATCTGAATCTGACTTGCCACTGAAGAATCTGGAGTATATTAGCTGTTGAAAAAAGTAGCTTATGATTAGTATTTGTTGGTTCAATAGGTATTAGGTGAACATAGGGGAAAATTCCAATAATAATTGCCTTTCATTACTGTTACCACTGCTATTATGAATCTTATCCTCTTTTAATGCCTGAGTAAAAACAATCTGGGCATGTAGAAACCTGAAGTCAGATAAACTTGCTTAAAAAAAACATTCATTTGACAAAGTCAGTCTAAACTAATAATAAAATATTTATTGTCCTTACTACATGTAGCTTGTACTGCAATAGCTGTGGCACTTACACTTAGAACTTTCACAGCTGCATGCCAATCACCCAACTGAAGGTTAATGCCTTCTAAACGATCCTCTGGGCTAAAACCATTTGCTACAGAGGAAATTACATTAACTGCCCTTTCGATCGTTAGTTGGTCACCGGAGAATAGCTGACCATCAACACCACCATCTCCAGTTTTTGGAAGGTAGGAAAAGAATTGCTGCAGGATAGAAACCATGTCTTCATTGATGTTTTCATTTTTGAAAATGATGCCAAGTGGAACCTGAAAAGTAAACATTATTACTTTAAATGAAAATTAAAATATCATGTTGTTATTAATTGACTTGAAAACCTTACTAAGGCAGTTTAAAAACCACAGCACAAACAGAATGGTGTGGTTACTAAAACAATTACATTTTGCATAGAACCTGTGGTCATATATCAAAGTAAACATTCTTAAGATTACTGGACATCAAACTCTTCCACTGTATTTAAAATCTCAAACCTGTTATCTAACATTAATTACCTTCTGTAATATACAGTCAAACATGTGTACAATGGTGCCGTATATATTGGTTGCCCTGTGTATTATGGTCACCAGAAAACTTCCCAAAAACTAATTTGGACTTGTATCTGTATATAATGGTACCCTGGCAGTTAATGTTTATGTTATAGGTCAGTGGTTATATTGTTAAGGTGTACTAGATAATACTTTTACACATTAAAAGAGGGGATATACCTTCTTAGACTTCTGACCCATCTCACTGGTGTGTTTGTGGGGGATATGAAGGATACATGCATCCTTCAGAGGAGCCAAAGCCTCAAAGTAGTTAACCAGGATCCGTGCGGTGAGTATAATATAGTTGGACAGTTGTCGCTGTTGGTCATCAAGAGTAGGAAGAAATTTGAGGTTTGAAACTTCCTCCAGGTTTGCTTTCGGTCCTTTTGATTTGAGATGAGCCCCAGACACACGGTTCTCAATCATCTGATGATTTACCCAGTGGTAATCCCGGTTTTGTGATTCCATTGACATATTTTTCCTTTGCAACTGAATATCCAAATTGTCAAATGAAATCACAAAACCAGGATGACTGGACTTCTCTAGCTCAAATGCTTGTTTCCTCAGTACAGACAATTCTCCACTGCAGTTACACGTTGATACAGAAGAAAGATGAGAAGAATGTACATTATTTAAACTCTTGATCTTCTCTTTAAGGAGGTGCAGATCTTCATTTTCCTTTGTAATCCTCTCTCTCGTCTGCTTTAAATAGCTGTCATGGTTTTCACCCAAAGTATCCAGAGTTCTCAAAGTTTGGCGGTTTGAGTTTGCAAACTTCAGCTTGTTGAATCTGCAGAGGATAGCCTATTGAGTAAAAAGGAATATCATAGGGCCATAAGTTTTATGTGTGCATTTTAATCTGCAG
This sequence comes from Astreopora myriophthalma, assembly GCA_014634185.1. Lineage (NCBI taxonomy): Eukaryota > Metazoa > Cnidaria > Anthozoa > Scleractinia > Acroporidae > Astreopora > Astreopora myriophthalma. The sequence continues at coordinate 38,576 of BLFK01000653.1, read as the reverse complement.
TAGAAAAGAAAAAGAAACAATTTAGTTTTGTTGTGCTTTGTGAATAACAAAAAATAAATAAAAAATAATAAATAATAATAATACTATTATAATAATATTAATAATAGTAGTAGTAATAAAGTATGCCTTAATTTTAGTGCCTCCCAAAATCAACTAGTAATTCGTGAGAATTTCCGCGACAACATATTAGACACGAATAATAAAATAATGAATGGAAGGTAAGTGGTAAATCTAGGTGTTCGGATAGTGGAGTGCGGGAATGAAGAGAACGGGAGGAGGAAAAGAAGCGAAATGTTATCGATGGTAAAGAACAGGAAATTAGCAGCTTACTAAGCCACATTTGCGTTTAGTCAAGAATATATTAACAATTTTACTGAAACAAATTATAACCATACCTCCGCTGCTTTACTTTTGAGAAGAACACCGACAATCGCGGCAGTGGCGCTCATTTCACAGTTTCTCTGTTTTAACAGAACAGATCCTGCAACGGCGAGGCTTCCAAACCACGTGGAATTTTTCGTGTTCTTGTTGACAGCAGACGTGAGAAGAAAGAAGTAAAAAACTGGAGCTCTCTCGCGCCACTCCTTGCAAACATCCTCTATGTCAAACTTCTCCAGATCCTTTTTTCCCGTTTTTCTGAGAATCGAGGGATTTGCTTTGGAACACAGACCAGTTACTTCCTTCGAGACCACTTTCATTACGTTTCCTAAAATGTGATTTCTCACCGGAAAGCAATTCATCACTGCTGTTGCAATTCTTGAGGGAACTCCATGAGCGAGTGCTTTACCAACGTTCTGATAGCTTTCGTGAAGCGCCTTATTCAGCTTTTTACTGGGGTACTGCACGGATAGTCTCACTTGCTGAGTTTCCACGGGGCTATTTTCATTCAGGTTTGCCGACGAGCACGAAGGGGTTGAGGTCAAAGGTGGGACGAAGTCTTGTGTTGTGTCAACGTGTGGAAACACTCGATAATTCGGATCGACTCCCTGTATCGGTGATAGGAAGCCACGATCATAACTAAGCGGGTTCGCTCCAGCTAGCAGTGGCTGACTGGCAAATGAAGAAGCACAAGTGGTAGAAGAGACGTTGGCCGAGCTAAATTGGAGTGTTCTCGACGCCTTCGCTCGGTTTGTTGACGGCAAGCACGCGCTTATTTCCTCCTGATCTCCATCTGTAGGTCGAAGCAAGCGTTTAGCCCTTGGTCTAGCTTGAAAGGCGTCTTGTATTTCTTTTTTAACTTCTTCTAATTTCTCAGTTGCTCGCTGAAACTTTAACAACCGCTTGTAGCACGATGTCTTGCAAGCAAACAATTTAGTGTTCGTGTCGTTGTTGGCGTAGCAGTTGACGTTATAATTTCAATTGATTTTATAATTTCAGCGAAATTATGAGATGTTTTTCCAAAAATGTATACTCTTTCTTTAGCAGGGCACTGCGATGAACATGTGAAGCATTTTGGACTCTCATCGACAATTTTCTTCGTTGTCTCCACCGACACGATCAGTAGCACTAGCTAGATTATCTGCCACATCCAAATTTTCGCGCGAAACGTTACGTCATTCAGATTTTCTGTTATGTGATTGGTCTGTTCAATGTACCGCAAGGAACCGCAAGGACAATGAGAAAGGAATGTGGTTCGGATGTCAGCAGCCGTTACTTTTGGGGGAACGTTGCGTGACATCCAAAAAACGGCTGCGAGGGAGACTACTGATGGTGTGGCTATATTCCATTCCTCTCAGTTTGGAGTTTGGCCATTGTTTTTTTCTTGTCAATGAGCTTCCTCCGTCACTAAGGTAAACAAATTCGAGCAAATCTATACAAAATATTTGAAATAATAAATTGAGTTGGGCGTTTACAAAATCCAGACCAGATCGGATCGGATCGGATCGGACTGACAAAACCCGGACCGGATCGGACCGGATTAACAAAACCTGGATCGGATTGCATCCGATTGACAAAACCCAGACCGGATCCGGAAAAAATATGATTGCCATAAATTTCCCGCCAAAATAGTCATGTGATACCTCAATCGAAGATGGCGGAGAAAGAAGTATGTAGATGCTCGCTGTGTTCTAAGCAAGTGCCGGTCAGCTGAGGCCGCTATGATTTGACCGTAATTGATTGTAGTTGAAAATGAATATCCACAGACGTTCTCAACCTCACAATACGAAATGTATAGTTGTTTTATTACGAGCAGACGTGACGTGACGGGAAAGTGGTGTTGTGTTACAATGCAAGTGGTGTATTGTGACAGTGTTGTGAAAAGCGGTGTTACATTACAGTGTAACAGTTTTGAAACTTTGCAACAAACAGAATTGCATTGTAAGCAACAAAATGCTTAGATAAAGACACAGGTCTCTGCTCCCATAAGATTACAATATTGAATATGAACACCACAGGACCAAGTACAGTCATAAAGTGACTTTGATTGTGAGGTGTTGTATCTTTGATGCTAAATCCATAAGAATTTCCATCTCTCTGGAACCAAGTGATTGGTCTGTGAGGGAGAGAGATCATGTTTGATATCTCTGTATAATTTTCTTTTTAAATAATTTTGATCTTCTGTTTTGAAACAAAAGAAATCGAAGTCACACTACCAGATGGAGCTAGGGAGAAATCAAAGGTAGTGGCACTTTCTGATCATTTTGATCTTCCTGCTTGTGCAGGTGTCCTTGAGCAGGTCACATATGTTGGTCATGATAGCTGTTGTTATTTTCAGGAGCATGGTGACACTATCAAGACTGGTGCAGTGGGTCACATGATGACATTTCCATTTTGCAACACTGCATCTGGACATGTGAAAACATGAACTGCAGAGGAAGTGAAGGTCCAAGCACATGGTGCCCTCGAAAGGAACACAACAGTGAGTTGCTTTCTATGTTTTGGTATATGTAAGTAAAGTGTCATACCAATGTTGGGGTACATGTACTTGAGCAAGGAAAGGAGAGGGGTCACAAACTTGTAGTTACAATTTAAGACTGTTATCAAATGTTGAATGTATATTTTTTTTTCCGCATTTTTCTGAAAAACTTTCAAAACACCTGGTTTTCAGATAATATTTTGAATTCAATAATTGCCTTATTAGGGAAACTCCTGAGCCTTATATTTCTCTTACAAGTTTGTGGGATGAAGGCACCAAGCCCATCATTGAAGTTACCAAGCTTTGATATTGTCAGAGGCATTGCTATGGATACAATGCCTTGTGTGTATCTTGGAGTTGTAAAGCAGCTTGTTGACCTTTGGTTCAATTCAAAGCACTCTGGGCAGAAGTGGTACTGTGGGGACAAGGTAGAAAGGGTTGACAAATGCCTACTGGAGATCAAGCCCCCTACATGTAGTGTGATTACCAGAATCCCAAGAAGTATACAACATCATCTGAAATTTTGGAAAGGTAAACTATCTTGCGATTTGCATTGCATAACTTCTTATGCAACTTAAGGCGGGTTGCACTTGCTAACTACAGAAAGACAGTGGTTGCTAAGGAAGCTTTTTAGTCAGAGCCCTACAAAAAGGTTGCATGGATGGTTCTATAAAGCAATTTTTCAATGGAAATCTGACATCACTTCAATCAGAAGGCACATGCACAACTAGTCCCAGTCCTCTGCCGTGCGTTTCAGTGAAAAACCTCTACAGTCAGTGTTGTATCCACGATTTGTCTTGATTCATGTTCAATATTTGTTTGATTGCAGCAACAGAGTACCGCAACTGGTTGTTTTATTACTCGCTTCCCTGTTTGAAAGGTATCCTAGACAACAATTATTAGCACTATGCCTTGCCGCTTAGTGGCATCATCCTACCGTCCGGAAGATCAATTTCCCCTACACAGCTAGAAAATGGCTGGAAAGTTCCTCATGGATTTTGTTGAGAGTATTGATGCATATTATGGTAAGTAGTGTGATGTACATGGACTCAGGAGGAGCTTTTAGTTGCCTTTTAATAGTTGATAGCTGAGTTGCCTGCTTCAATTAAATTTTCAAAGCAAACCAGTGCCTTTAGGATAGAGAAGTAGATCAAAGGCTCCTGTGAACCAGCTCACTGATCAATGAACTTGAGTAGCAAGAGCTCCTTAGAGCTACCTCACAGTAAATAATACATAAAATTATGCACATGCCATGCGTTTTTTTCTGTTGTAGACTGGATCTCTGAGCTTTGCGCATTGGGAGTACAATTGGTTCTTTTTTTTTTTCATTGTAAACAGAGATGAGATAATCAAATAGATTGCACTGTACTGTTGTTTTAAAGGGAAATCATTAATAAATGAACTTGTCATTCAAAACTTATAACTGTAGTTATTTAGACTTTTGTTATTGAAATTCTCACCTCAAGCAATATGTTACTACTGAACTTCAACAAGAGAACTTTACTTTGTGTTATTAAAATATATCGTGATGCAGATGATGTGGCAAAATATCATTAACATTTTTTTCATCACAGTGAAGGGCCAAAAATAATACTGTTTTGGAATGCTATTGCCAAACTTTTACAGGGATTCAATTTTGTAAGACATATTAATTATTGTAAATGAAATATTACTGTAAGTTGTCAAATTATTTCCACGGAACACAGAATATTGCGAGTCAGGTAAGTCTTTGTTGAAACCTGTAATGAGAAGGCTCCTTGACACTGACAATAGTTAAAGAATTATTATTGTTGACTTTTCTTCATGTACAAGTTCATGCAAGTTTTATTTTTGAACTACTTTGTCTGATGCCTTGAATCATGTAAATAATCAGGAATTTTATTGGAACCGAATAAGGATGAGCAATGTCTTCATTTATTTTATGTACACATCGTCATTTGTCTTGCACTAAATGGCCCTTGACTTTCAAGCAAATCTTATCCTTTGTGTTTGTTGTTAACTTGAAGATTATGACTGCTGTGACAAGTCAACAGTGCCTTCCAGTTATGATCAAAGACATTCCTCCAGGATATGCAAAGGACATGGTGGCGTGGCCATGTGGTCGTACAGACAGGTAAGCATACAGTTTGATAATATTACTATTTCCTTATTCTATATTTGTTTTATAGAATTGCCAAGTGGTAATCTGTATTGTAAGTACATTGTGTACCACATCTGGGGGTTACAAGCTTACAAATGTATGTTGCTATTTATCTATCTTTCAGGACCAACAGAACCCATATATAAAAAAAAAGTTCTATGTAACGCTTTGCGTCAGTTGCAACAAACAATTCGATAAAGTTTCAATACACGCGCATTCTTCACAGAACTCCAATATGCCGTCCGTGCAAGAAATGCAACGCGTTGATCGGGAGCTCTCTTTAGAGCTCATTGAATCCCCGATCAACCCTGCTTTCTTGCACATGTCCACACCACTGAAAGGCTATGACCCAATGTTTTATCTCCAAATAAACGGCGAGGCTCTATGGCAGTGGCGCGTTATTAAGGGACAAAATCAAATGTTCGAAGTGCTTCAAGCCAACTCTGTTACACTTGGCTACAGACTATCGTCCTCCTGCAAAGATCGCGTGGGGCTCCTCGTCTACGGCCGAGTAAACTATCTTACGAAGAAGGTCCAAATCCTCACGAGCAACCTAAGTCGTCGCAAACTGCGATCAAACTTCTGGTGTACTATTGCCCTTCATCCAGATGAAATCCACCAAGCACCAGCGGACATAATCGCCAGTCTGAAAGAAACAGAGGGGGAATTGATTCGTGAAAACCAGAAACTGAAAAAAGAACTTGAAGGTAAGGATAAAAAAACGTCTCGCAACAAAGGTTAACTTTCCGCGGACAGATTAAATAAACCTCACGAAGTCAAATGCTAACTAGATGACAACGATGCAATTCAGCATGTACAAGTGATGTAGAGCTACGTTTGTATTTAAAAAAAATCAACACTTCCGAATTCAACACATGAAATTAGCCATTCCAGAACTTTATAACAGACATTTAAGGTTTCACCAGTCTTAGACTTAAGAACATAGTAAATGCTTAAGAGATGAAAACACATCTAGCTATTCCACAACTTCATAACAGACATGCGAGGTTTGACCGGTCTTGAACTTAAGAACACAGCAAATTCTTAAGAGCTAAAAACACATCTAGCTATTCCAGAACCTTACAGCAGACGTTTAAGGTTTCACCGGTCTTGAACTTAAGAACACAGCAAATGCTTAAGAGCTGAAAACACATCTAGCCATTTCACAACTTTATAACACACATGAAAGGTTTCACCGGTCTTGAACTTAAGAACACAGCAAATGCTTAAGAGCTGAAAACACATCTAGCCATTTCACAACTTTATAACAGACATGCAAGGTTTCATCACTCTTGAGCTTAAGAACGCAGCAAATGCTTAAGAGCTGAAAACACA
>BLFK01000653.1:14744-19744 GCA_014634185.1 Astreopora myriophthalma | reverse complement strand
GCTTTAAAGAAACTATCCATAAATTCCAGTAAGATTTTAAACAACCCACCTGCATAGAGGTTGAAGTTGACCGCCATCTTGCTTCAAGTTTTTTCAGCAGACCTGCGCATATACTCTAAGGAAAACACCGCTTGACGGAACTGGTGAAAAACAGACAGTAAAAAACACTTCCACTATGGTTTGTTTTTCCATTGCCTGCGGTAACCATTTCTTGATCGCGCATGATAATGGCTAACCGAGAGAAAATCTCATCTTCTGTGATACTGAGTCGAATCAAATAAAATTGACTGTTGTCTGTTCTCCGTTTCCTCTCCAAGGGACCCGATGGTTCTTCATGCTGCGAAGTTCTTCTCAGACCAACCAACGATGAGGGACCTAAGGGCCAGAAGTCAATAAACTGAACTTATCCTCTTGGTCTCTTATCGAAATTTTCTGCTGACTCTGGTTAAAAAAAGGTCTAGCATGGAAGTCAGAAACCTCTCGCCCTTACCAATGTGTCATTGCCGAGAGGCACAAAACATAACAATTTATCAATCGCACTGACTACTACCGAAACAATGTGGAGAATTTGAGGTTGCAAAAGAGCCCTGACTTCAATTTAGTTCAATAGCCATTTTGCTATTGAGTAATTTTTTTAATCTTTTAATGTGGCCCTTACTTTTCCGCACAAATATTCACGATAAGAAAAGCTGGGGAGGAGAAATAAAGGGAAATTTGAAACATCGGGGGACACATTGTTGGTCATTGGCTTTTATTGGAGTTGGTGGCTTCTAAAGAAGCCGTTTTGTGAGGGCAGTTTGCATCTCACTGCATGTTTCCAGTGAAGTAGGTCTTTGTGAACTGCACTTGGACTTTCTCTACCAGACGAGAAGGTGTTCTGCAGCCTTGCTCATCAAGAAAGGCGGGCGACTTGCCCAGGAACAATTTCAACTTTACAGGAGTGTTGACGAAGCAACCACCGCCCGTGACTTTCAAACATTTCCTAATAGAGGGACTAAGCCCTGCTCTCACTAGGTCTTCTTCATCAGCGAGGTATGGAGTTGTCCGCAGGTCGGTGGGCATCTTAGGAAAGATAGATCGCAGGACATCATGTCGCATCATGATAGTATCGCTGCAGCCCAGGGGAGATCTCAAACCGTTCTCAAACACAAGAGCAAGTCTCTCCCTGAACTCATCCACGCGAAGTGGATCGACATCTAGGCAATTGACGGCGGCGATGAGCTCCTGTGGTAGATGCTCGGCCGGCTCCCGTGTGTTTTCTGACGAAGAATAGTTCTTCCACTGGATAAAATACTCCGTCTTCCGTTTTTGGATTCTTTTTGCCACGATCTGCTTGACCTCGTAAACGCCCATCACCGCAGGCTTTTCCTTTGGCTGATGTTTTGCATGGAAGCTGCCACGATCGCAATCATCACTGAATGATGACTTGTAGAAGCCAGGAGGATGCCCGAAATGCTTAGCCATGTTGTCTCGAAAAGAGCTTTGAATTGGACCGCAACTGTAACTTTTTATGTTATGTCGAAACAAATCGAAATTTGAATAATTATCCCTACAAAAATGGAAACATATTCCCATAGGACTGAACAAGAGAATTACAGGGCCATTTCGGTCCCACTTGTCGAAACGCTTTGGAGAACAAGGCGTATCAGAACGGGTTTTATTGACATGCAAAAACTGGCAGGGTTTAATGGATAAACCCCGTCATTGTGTGCAGTTGGGTTGGAAAAAAGTGCCCTTGACATTCGGATGTTCTTCTTTCCGGAAGTTTTTTTTTTTTTTTTCAGCGGAGAGTAAATTTTCTTCTGCCCATTTCGTCAAGCGTATTCAACGTTACGAGTCTCTTCGTTGAAAAAATCTTAATAATGGAACGATCGAGAAGTTTAACAAAGTGAGTTCAAGACCTGGTGTTTAAGTGCTTAGTACGCATGAAGCTATTTCAGTTAAAACTAGATTTTAGTTACCTTTTGTTACCAAAAGTTGTGAAATTTTTTGCAGGAACTTGTCAAAAGTTGTTTTCAATAGCAAGAGTAGCCTAATTAGGGCTCTGTTGTTAACTTTATCACACCTTGATATTCGCATATGTCTTCTGAACAGTTTGATTGACAGCCGTAGAATTCACCGAAGAGAAACCGAAAGACCGAATATTCACAAAGCCAAATCGGCGGACCAATCATAGCGGACTAGTTCTGAATGAGAAATTAATTATGCCGCACATTGGAAAATTATGCACCGCAAGTAGCCGAAAACAATAGCATTCTGCGCGATGCGATTGCAGATGCAGTTTTCCATTCACAACTCTACAAGAGAGTTTCAAGGAGAAACAGCTTCACTGTTGACTATACAAAGGGGCAAGGCACAAGCTAATGGGCAAATTCAAGTTTTCTTTCTGCTCAAAGAAGATCCAAGGATGACTTGTGGGGCCATCATTGCTTTAATGTCCAAGTCCAATGAGCTGATCTGTGAAAGCCATGTAGTTCTGGGAAGCATAGTCGATCACATTGTTCCTCTCCACCAAGTAAAGAAAAACAGATTTGACATCGTTTCTTTTGAAGACATTATCGATGTATGTCTGTACATGAAGTTTTCAGATGGTGAGGTGGGATATGCTGCCCATTTTCCAAACCTTTTTGGGAAAGACTGAACATCATTACTTTAAACAAACAATTTCAACATGGCAGTCTTAAGTAGTACTGTAATAATAATTATTATTGTACTTCTAATTTATTTTTAGTTAGTCAAGTCATTTTATCAAGCTTATACCTGTTGGTCGCTTGTTACTCTCAGTTTGCCACGGTCAAAGGTCTTTTTTGAATTTTAGTCTTTCAATGTTTGTTTCTTCTTCAGAAAGAAATTTGTACCTATAGATTGTGCATTATGCTGTACTCAGCACAGCCATCAGGTCCATCATAGTAGAGTATTGTTGTTCAAACCCTCTTATTCACTTTAATTGCATAACGTTAGTTTACTGAATATATACGTCATTCATGGAATTGCAGATTTTATGTCATAATAAAATCATCCTATCGTGTGTTAAGGGTGTGTGGCCATCTTGTTTCTTTTCTTTTTGTTATCGGGGGTAAAATAGGGATATTTCTTCCCATAGAACTATTTAATGGGAAATCTATGGGCAATAAGAACTCTAAGAGTTCAATTGCAAAGAGTTCTATAATCCCATACAGTCCTATTATTATTATGGGAAATCTATGGGATATATGGGATATTTACCTTTTTTCAGCTAGTATGAGTAATCTGTGGAATAGTACAGTGTCCATATCCCATAAAATTTCCATAGATAAGGAAGATCAAGGAAATGCTGCATTGCTATGGCATAGGTATGGGAAACTTATTCCCATAGCTCACCCATATAATGGGTAGCATACGGTTTTCTTCCCATTTACTTCCCGTAGCCCAAAATTTGACAAAATATGACCCCATACCAGTTCCATGCCATCATCCAACCTTCTCATGCCATTCCCATATATGGGTCAGATATGGCCCAAACAACCCATAACATCTGCAAATAATTGTTGCAGCTAGTTGCATGAAAAAAAAAAATTGAAGGAAACAGGAAGATAGAGGGGAAAAAGTTTTGGCCTGTTTTCATTGAATTGCCTTCATTTTTGTTAATTTTTGTTAAATAAATTTAATTGCCATTTAGCCTGAAATTTAGTTCCTATTCTTCTTTAGAGCTTAATGTACTTTTCCATTCTGTATTTTAAATCAACCATTCCTTGAAAGACTACAAAATTTGAAGTTACGCCCTGCTTATGCCAGGTCCAAATACACTGTATGAACTTTTGCAAGATTGAAAAAATAAATTAAGTAAGTCACAATCCCCATCTAATCTACGACTGTACCTACCAATGCAACCAAAACATCTTTTAAAGTGAAGTCCTCATGTTGACCTGAAAGCATACCTTTTTACCAGAAGTTTTCTAAATGTTTCCAAAAAAGGTTGGAACAAGAGCACTCATAAAATAGGTGATGCACCATTTTGGAACCAGTCTCGCAAAAAGTACAAAGATCATTTTGGTCATAAACCTATTTTGACTAGATGATAATTCGTAAAAAAACTGAGAACTTCTAATAAAAGATAATCCATTGAAACCGACTTTATATTTATTGACATTTTAGAATAAAATAGAAGTTAATGACGGAAAGCAAATTCTGGGTGGAGTCTGGGGATGACTCTGCCCATCACGTGTTAACCTTATTTGTTCCGTCTCCCTTCGCCCGCGACTTCAACTGTCGACATTTTAGCGGCTAGTTTCTTTTTGCGCCACCGTATTTTTATGGCTTTTCTCAGCCGACTCTTCTCAAGCTGCGAGTTATTTCAGCCGGCGCTTTTTTGAGTTTGTTCGTTGGCTTGGTTTTTTGGAACTGCAATGTTTTGGTTTGACCTGGGGAATATCCTCTGTCACTCGAAACGCTAATCGATGCTCTCAACTTCTGTCGATTGTGGGAGCCTGATAGCGGCCGTTCGACAACCTAGAAGTTTCTTCAATAAGCAGAACACCTGTGTCACCGTAAGAAGCAGGAGCTCAGCACAATAGGGAGGCCGTAGTGTGATCATTCAGCCTTGTTCCAAGGGCTTGGAAAACGGAAGTACATACATACATACATACATACATTTATTTGATAAAGCAGGTTAATTTACATAAAAATGGCAGCGAAAGGCTGATGTGGACCTGCATCTAAAATAAGTTAAATAAAAGTAGGATAATGTAAAATATATGAATAAAAACAAGTTAAAAATATACATAGTCATTGTGTTTGTTCGCTATCATAGGAGCACTAAATGAGAAATCATTAATGTCCTTGGAAAATCTACGCAAAATTTGCTTGAATTTATCTCTACTTATCGAATCATTTATATTAATTAATCTATTAAGAAATGCCCAAATTGTTGGCCCTCTATATTGAATAGATTGTTTGCCAATTTCATATTTGACACGGGGAATAACAAATTGGCTTCCCCTTCGTGAAGGTCTACTGCCAGA
>BLFK01000653.1:0-13777 GCA_014634185.1 Astreopora myriophthalma | reverse complement strand
AGAGTAGCTCTGTGATGTGTCGAAGTTAACAACAAATTTTGATAAAAGTGAACTGCTTTTGCATCCTTATTTGGATGATAAACATACAGTATGTATAATGAGAGAGTAACTTTTATCCTTGATTTTGGCGTTTAATGCTAACAACCTGCCTTTAGAATCTGTCAACTCTTGCTGAATAACAATATCCAATTTATTCTTTATTAACACAGCGACACCCCTGTCATTAGAAATCTCCATTCTTTCTGTCATTGACCATGAGGCTCACCTCTTTCTGCAATATTGAGCCTTGAATTGCCTTCATTTTTTGCATATGACTTGCTACAATTATGTGAAGAAGTAATAGCCATAATGTTCACTGATTGAAATTTGGCTGCAGGTGGACAAAATAACGAAAGCACAAATTAAAACAACAACAACAAAAAAATTGTCACTACCCTTATAACAACATTTATGCAAAGCCACATAACCCCCATTGGTCTCTTTTTTCAAAACTTGCAAATATACATGTATCTATGTCAGTTGATGAATTTACATCTTATTAAATCCATCTCTTTGAACTTCTCATTTTTGTCCTTGTTTCATTTTAGTTGTGCCAAGGAAGACACCGGGATCCGTTCTTGGTGCAACTCAAACAAGCTTAATCTTTTTGGATCTTAAGGTGAACATTTCCATCCATTATGACATAAGACCTACACTGTGAACTGCCATATCTACAGATTATAACTGCAGTTGAAGACTGTCGTGTTTCACCAGAACAGAACACAGGAAAGTTCAGTCTCTATTGAAGTCTGTTGGGATGGGTCAAGTGTTTCTGTGAAGCTGAGAAAACCGTTAACACTTAAATTTAGATTTTTTTTATGGAACGTTACTGTGTTGTAAAGAAAAAGCCAATGAGTTTTGAGAAAAGTCAATGCCAAATGGGAACAGTATCTAGTTTGTGGTTGTGAGGTTTTTTGTGCGCCATGAACTTTACTGTGATTGGTCACCATGCAGTGAACATTCCCAAAGTATTTCAGGTGTTCACTGATTTATGAGTTTATGAACTGAAGTATTAAAAAAAATGTAGCAAACTGAAGCAATTTTGGTGGTCTACTGGCATTACCAGTTACATGTATCAGTTGTGACCTCATCAGTATTCACATTAATTGCTATGATCCTTTCTTTGCAGACTAGACAAAAAGAATTAGTGGTCACATTAGATGGTATGTGAACTTATTGTATTTACTAAATAAATTAGTGTGTGTATCCAAGCATTAATTAATAAGCAAAAACAAATTGCTCTTGATTAGACAACAGTTCCATGGGCATCTTGTGAAGCGTCTACAAATGTATACAATGCCTGTGATAACATTCTTCTTCTTGCCCTAAGATGGTAGGTGTATCTTCTAATTCACTGAACCATGTTTTCGTGCTTTCCTGACTAGGTCTTCCTGAAATATGTCGTCCCAGCCCAACCCAGCAGCCCACATTTGTTGCAGTAAGATTTTGGCATTAATGATAAATGCCGCTAAGAACCCTAAGGGGTCAAATAGCTTGGCGATCTTCTTGAGAAAATCCCATTTGGTATTAAGCAGAAAGTCTTTCCCCAAAGGATTTGCTTCCAATGTGAAAACGTCGTCTTCTGGCAACCACGTGACACCAAGTGTTTTCACCATTGGTTGGCCATCACTAGCTAAGTGCACTTCTGATGCTCTACTTTCAGACAGAATCCTTTCGAGAACCTTGGCTGAGTTTGATAGCCACTTACAAGTTCGCTTTCCTGGCTTGGACCAGAGCTCGTTTAACTCTTCGTAAAGCTTGTTCCCTTGACTATCATTTGATACTGAATCCATACTGTTGTCCATATAGCTTGACTTCGTTACTGTCTCTATGGCCATCAGAAACTTGTTTCTGTATTTTTCAGCGTACTTATGAGAGACAAATTGAGCTTGAGCAAGCTGTAACCAACATCTACTAGCCCGAAAGTCATTTTTACTAGCCCAAAAAAAATTTTTCACGAGCAGAATTAATTCTCCGAAAAATCTTCGCTTGCCCGTCGGGCTAGTTAAGCACAGAATTCACTAGCCCGATCGCAAAATCCACTAGCCCCGGGCTGTCGGACATGACTTTCTTTGCACACTGATTCACTCATAAAACAACTTGGTTGAACTCATACTGATCAGGTGTTCTCTCTTGATTTAAAGATCTCCACAGAAAACGTTGATATGGTCTATCTTTGGGTGTGACTTCAACTATCAAATACATCTTAGCAATGTCACACATTAATGCCATTTGGTTTCTTTGGAAACAAAGGAGGACATCTGCCAATTTTCTCTACAACTTTGGTCCCTGGTAAATGGCATCATTTAAGGAGATTCCTTCAAAGTTGGCAGAAGTATCAAATACCATGCAAGTCTTTGTTGTTGTTCGGTCCGGTCTAACGATTCGCAAGTGGGGCAAGTATCACTTTTTTGGAGGGCTCTCTTCTGCGAGGTCTACTTTACGAATGTAACCATCCTTGAGGTCCTGATGGATGTTGTCGGTATAAGCCTTCCCAATTTCTGGATTCTTTGGTAACCACTTTTCAGTGTTTTCTAAATGATGCAGTGCCATATCGTAATTGTCTGGTAATACTGGCTTGTTATCTCTCCATGGAACTGCCACTTGATATCTGCTGTTTACATGCTTGATAGATTTCTCCAGCTTATCAAGAGTTGTTCTTTCTTCTGCAGTCAATTCATGGAACTCCGTTGATGCTCCATAATTTTCAATCTCCCAGAATCTTCATAGTAGGCCACTTATCTCACCCAGTCCTTCTCGCTGCTTGGTCTGCAGATCTCTGTTTCTTCTACTGTCAGCAGGAGCATGCACGTCCAACCTAAGGGTGTCAGTCTGGCTGCTGGATTGCCTTGTCTACCTTTGAGATCCTTGAATGAATAATGAAGATCAAATTGATTTACTCCTATAAGAATGTCAACTAGAGGGTGTGGTCCAGGCTCTGGGAACGGGATACCTCTCAGGTGAGGCCAATTGCGAGCACACTTTACCCCATCGAGTGCTTCTAAAGTCCCTTTGACCTTTTCTGGGGTGAACACACTGACAGTTTTCTTCACGGTGCCATCTAAGCTCTCAATTTCAACGTCAGTGGGTGTAGTCTCAAACGTTTTGGTTTGCCCTTCAGAACGTTCACTATTACCTTCCGCAGAATTCCTTGAAGTCTGAGTTCACCTGCTACGTCAGAATTAATGTATGTCTTGGTTGAAGCTTCGGCAAGTAAAGCATTCACTTTACTGATTTCACGGTCCCCATTTTTCACAATTACAGCAACTGTCTGCAGAGAAAAGTAGCCTGTTTGTGCACCTCCTGTTGTCAGTGGTAGTTGTGCGTGATCTCTCTGCTTGTTGGTCACCAGACTCACAAGGGGGCAACAGAACCAGTGGGGCTTTCTCATTTTCATGTGTTGGTTCACATTACAAGTTGTTGTGCTCGTTTGCCATTGACTCATTTACAACTTGTCTTTGTTCTGCTTGAACACGATCCTTGCTAACTTGCAGCAGTCTGTTGTGGGTCTCTCTACAGTTATTGATCCCACACATCCTACTCCTGACACACGTTTGTCCGTGGTAGTCTCCTCCTAGGCAACGAAAGCACAGATTTAAACTTTTCGGGTATTCCATCTTTCTTGAATTCCCAGATCTTTGAATTTGTCACAATGCCAAACTCTGTGATGTCTATTACAGACTTTGCAAGGGTGATAAAATTTTGGGGTTTTGGGTTTCTCAGCATACCCGAAGAATGCTTTCCCGCTCTGGTTACAATCTTTAATCAATGTTCTTGTTTGGCAAGTTTAGGGAGCTTCTCCAAATTAATATCGGAAATTTTGGTTTCCGATGTCGCTATCGGCATTTTCCAATTCCGATAGCTGCTTGCGTCTGACTCAAGAATTTCCGATTTGAGGTTTCAAAATTCCGATAAAATCGGACATCAATCAGACATCAATATCGGCACGCAATGTTTTTATAAATGAGTGGATTTAGTATGAGCGTACAGACCTTCGACCTCGCAGATCGTAATCTTTGTGTGTGCATGTTTCTACAATTTATGATCCTGTTGTTTCTGTTTTCAAGTTCAACATCTCAACAACAACAAAAATTACTGATTTCAAGGGTTTATGTATGACTCTAAATACCTTCTTGGAAATCAAACTTAAAGGTGAAGCGCAACACGTCCATTGATTCACTTGCCAGTTCTTTAATGTAATGTTTGAAAAAACAGCTATCTGTGCCAGTTTAATACACCGTGATGAAACACATTTCGGTCGTTTGCTGTGTGCCCACATCCCAACATTGACCTTTGAACGTACTGACTTGATCAGACAGAATGCGACAAAAGAATGGCGTATTAAACCGTTTCAGCCACACAGTTTTAATATTGCACAACAAACTCTCAAGGTAAATCGGAAAACAGTGTCAAACTCGTGATATTTGACATTCTAAAATGGACCGCCAAAATTACCAGGTTGCGTGAACTGCTGCTCGACTGAAAAAAACATGATGCCTGTCACGCGTTTGAAGCAATCGTGACATGTGTTCCCATACGGAAACAATGGAGCAGAATGGTTGTTGTACTATTAAACAGACAAAAACAAAAAAGTACTATGAAGAACTAAAATGCTTGCACACATCCTGAATACCTTTTTGTTATAACTTTTATCACTTAACTCTATTTTCCCATGAATGATGTTTCAGTGCATTGTGTTTCGTCTAGCTTACATATCAATTCTTCTGATAAGAAAAAGCACGAAACCACTTGCGAGATCGTGAGAGAAGAAATAAATCGAATTTAAGTTGAATTACGGTATAACTGAAGAAGGTTCCTTAGAGCCTGAGACGTTTCCTTGGATCTTTATAGAAAAGGCAAGTAATTCTACCAGTCTTGCTAGTGATTTCTCGCTCGTTTCTTGAATGAAACTATCTCACACTAAGAGAATTCTCTACTTTCGAATTCTACATAGGACACCTTGTTTGAACCGAAATGATTCATAAACCATTGTTTTCGAAAGCTCTTGGAAAAATAATGAACATTTGTGGCGCAAACAAAGTGGCTCGTGGGGAAAGGAATGTTCTAGGTATCGCTGACAAGATTGCATTGGCCCTGAATCATTCACACGCGAAACTTGTGCGAAAATTATTCAGTGGACTGGACATTTTTTACAAGTTATTTTATAATAGTCATGCAAAAGTGGACCGTATTCTGAGGGGACGCGAAGTTGAAGCCGTGAGAACAGTGCTGAAATTCAATCCATGGATATAATTCAAATCAATTAATACTATTAAAAGTAATGTAGGAGACTTTTTTAATAGATTACAATACGATCACGCAGACATTTGAACTTTACAAACAAAAAACTGTGGGCAGCTAGTTGGGTGAAAATATATTCTTGTATTAAGGCGGAGGAAAAGTTTTTGTTCTGTTATGTCGAATTTTCGTGTGATGCAGTGTAATAAAATATCTTGTTCAGTGTAGTCTTCAGAAAAGCGTAAATCAAACGGCGGCTCTAACACACAGGTCACATTCCACAGGTCACTCGTTGCAGTTTTGGAAAGTAACCAAAACCCTCAATTTGGCTAACCTTAGGCCTAAAAACCAACCTTAGGCCTAGGGTCAGCCCAATTGAGTTACTTTCCAAAACTGCAACGAGTGACCTGTGGAATGCGACCTGTGTTTTAGACCCGCCGTTTAACTGTGTGACTACAAATGGGTTTTCGTTAAAAAATACAGCCCGCGAGCGTTCGGCCATTAAAAGTTTCTCACTCTTTGATATTCCATAAAGAATCTGAACAAAATTTTTTCGAACTTATCATTTTAGTTGATTTCGTATGGTATTGAAAAAGAATAACTGTTGGTTCTTCGATCGATATCGCTGGATGCACCGGTGCGAGTCAATATTTTTCAAAGATATCTTTGAACATTTCAATGCAACTGTAAGCACAAAAACAAAGCATGGATGATTTCAACGATCGCATTTTCCCTGGACTCTTAACAGCAAAATGCCCAAAAGGTGCAGCGACCTTTTCATAGGAATTTACTTCTGCAGTCATGATGTGAGTTGTTGACAGATGTAACACAGGATTGTGTTTCAAACAGTGATAAATACCTTCTACAGAGTTTCAAACTCCATCCAAACAGCAATGTTTCAAACATGTTTCAAACAATTTTAAACACGTTTTAAACATAAACGCCCTTGAAACGCTGACTAGTTAAGCATCCTTTTCATCTGGACGGTAATTTCATATATGCCTAAATGGGGTTGTAGATTTCGCGTGACACAGACTTTTAGAAGCAGTTCATGTTTCAAAATTCCGTGCATCGTGCTAATAGGATGTTTGATCAAGTCCAATCGGAAGACCGATATTTTTTTATCGATCGGAAGTCCCGATACCACTCATTCCGATGATCAGTGTTAATCTCCCGACTTCATCATCGGAATAGTTGCACTTGAGTTTCCGATATGACTTCCGAACAATCGGAAATTTGACCTTCCGAAATTTGGAGAAGCTCCCTTACCCCCTGAATAGTCTCAGATGCTACCATTTGAAATTCCACTTCCCGTAAGACGAGTTCCGTTACACTCTCAACTGACTCCGAGCGACTTTTCTCAAAAACCACTGATGGTATTGCGTGATTGTCTTCTTGTTCAACTTCTTGCACAAGCCTTATGTACAATGTCCCCTTTCCAAGTTCTTTATGGTGACGAGCTTCTTTAAGATTTACCGCAGTTACATCTAACAAATCTGCAGATCTTTCTGTCTTCTGTTAACTGAACACAGGGATTTCATATTTTCCATTTCTTCCAATTGCGATGCTATTTTTTGCCGCCCTCCACCAAATTTACATTCCAGTCAAGCCATTGCTGCTTTGTACACTGTAGCTGAATTTCCTGCTCCACAACCTTAAGGGCTTCTCTGGATAAGTGCTGCCTGAGTTGAAGTAACTTGTATTCGGGTGTGGCCGGCGCTTCGTGAACGCATGCCGTGAACGCTACCTTCCATCCTTGGTAGGTTTTCTTGTCTCCATTAAACTCAGCAATGTAAACTCTCTGTAGCTGATTCCACATATCCCGACTGAACGTTGACTTTTCTATGAATGTATCACCTCTGGACTCAAATCTCTCTCCTGTAAACACAGGCCACCTGCTACATTCCTACATTCCGCAATTAATCGTTCTTGATATTCTTTGTCCCGTTGGATAATTTCTTTATGAATCTCTTTGTAATGCTTTGAGTGATTTCATCCTTCTTTTAATCGGGTCAGTACGCAGCTATTACAACAGCCCATGCAACTGGCTCAGAAAACAATAGAATCATTCAATCAAACAACATAAACAATGAACCCTAACCCTAAAAACAATAGAGCTGTGTCCTAATCAGATCCAATGAAATTAGAGGTTGTAAACAGCTGCATGGTATGATGCTCTTAACAGCTGCAAAATTCACTGTATGCCTCTTACCCGTCCCCATGCCTCTGATATGTGCTGACAAATTAATTAATAGTAATTAATGCCAATTTGGGGTTGTCACAAATTACAGTCATGATTTTTCCAGCAGCAATTTGATTAATTAAAATAAACAAATCAAGTCACCTTAACAGTAGGTTTTTTTCTAGCCAGCTCTTTTTTTGTCTTATTACTCATCTCACAGATGATAAACTGGAGAACCATTTGAATTTTGGGAAGTGTGATCCAGTAAGTTTTTGAAATCACAGCACTTTTTAGATGAAATACGTATCTTTTGTTTGCTCTTTCCAACCTGAGTCTTGCTGCCCTATTTTGACTTGTATAGATCTGTATGTATCTGTAATACAAGTTCTTTCCCCGGCCCCACTATTCTCTGGATTAAATAAGGATTCCAATGAATAATAATCATTGCTATATTTTTTAAGTATTTTTTTTTATGTTTCTGTATCGTCTTATTTATGAGTGCCTTATTTATGTGTGACTAACTTGGCCAAATTCCTTTGCACACTCCTAATTTCTCACATACCTACTGATTTTTGTGCTCGTGATACTTTTTTGTTTGTTAACGAAATTACCAACCCGCGTACTCCAAACAAGTTTATGGTCTCATTCGATGTTGAAAGCTTATTTACTAACATTCCTCTACTAGAATCTATTGAGCTAGCAGTGGATTATATTTTGTCCGGCAACCCGAACATCAAGTTACATGTAAGCAAGAACAGTTTCAAAGAGTTGTTTCTTGTTGCTACTGCCCAGACACACTTGCTATTCCAAGGGAACTATTATGATCAGATAGATGGTGTTGCCATGGGCTCCCCATTGGCACCAGTACTTGCTAATCTTTTCATGGGCCACCATGAAAGAATTTGGCTCCAACAATACGATGGTCCTGCAATTTATTTCTACCGCAGATATGTGGATGACACCTTCTGCCTATTCAACAACGAAAAGGATGCTTTGGAATTTTTCCATTATATAAATGATAAACACCCTAACATTAGATTCACCATGGAGACGGAAGTCAACTACAAACTACTGTTCCGAGATGTTCTCTTGGACAACAGCAATCCTCCATCTCTCGTCACATCTGTTTTTCGCAAGAGCACTTACACAGGCCTTCTTACTAACTTTCTCGGTTTTGCACCTCTCCCCTACAAATTGGGGTTAATACGAACGCTGGTGGACAGGACTTTAAAATCAATAACACCTGGATCGGCTTCCACAACAACATTAAAGAGCTTACCAACATTCTGGGAAAGAATCAGTTTCCATCCAGTCTTGTGAACAGAATTGTCAAACACTACTTTAGCAATTTCTTTGTCCCCACTTTGCGCACTTCCGTGGCAACCAGTTCTAATGAATTTCGCACGCGCTATTACAAATTACCTTTTGTCGGCCCCTTCTCGACTTACGCTCAACACAGAATCAACGTTACTGTAAGAACTTAGTCAAGTTAGTGTTTGCCCCATACAAAATTAAGAACTTATTTAGTGCCAATTTATCACGATCCCGTGTTGTCTACAAATTTTCTTGCGCAGGCTGTAGCGCCTGTTATGTCGGCAAGACAAACCGACATCTTGCTACACGTGTTCGTGAACATTTAACATCAGATAAGAACTCACACATCTTTTAGCACATTTATGGGTCAGAAACTTGCAGAGATTTGTGCTCAGAGAATTGCTTTTCAATCCTTGACACTGCCTCCACGCCTTTTCAACTGAAAATCAAGGAGGTTTTACACATAGGTTGGGAAAACCCCTCACTAAACAAGCAAGTGAATCATGTTAATTTAACACTTTCATTTTAATTTTTCCGTGTTATATACCCATTGTTTTTCTTTCATTGTATTTTCTAGTGCCCTATATTCACGTTGTTGTTTAGTATTCATACTTCCTATTCAGCTATCCTTTATATCACACCGACTAGCGGTTCATTTGTATTCGCAACTGACGATGGATGTTGGTCATCCGAACATCAGATTCTCATATCCTAAGAAAGGTGCTATCCATCAAATAGACTTCTACCTCGTTCTAACCCTAGGCCCAAGGAATGGGCCTGGTTAGTATGGTTTATCATGGCATGAAGTTAAACGAGAATTTAATGATGATGATGGTGATGATGATGAACCTTGAGATGTTGTGGGACTTCACCATACAATGTGACTGAATGGTAGAGGCAAGGAGGCCAGACATTGTGTTTATTGAAAGAGGCCAGACATTTATTGGTAGAGGCCAGACATTGTGTTTATTGACAAGAAAGCAAAAAAAGTGAAAATTATCAACATTGTGATAAAAGAGTGAAAGATAAGGAGCTTGAAAAAAATATGTTAGCTAGGTAACAACCATATACAGGGAAAGAGAACTTTTGTGGAGCATGAATCATCATTATTCTCCATAGCCTAAGGCAGCCATAGATGCACCCTCAGAGACCAGAGTAGTTTCTTCCACTCAACTTGGCACTGTGACCTTCTGACAGCCTTGGTGATTGTAAACTCTGTCCATTCTGTTATATTTCTCAATCATGCCTTCCTAGGTCTTCCCTTTCCTCTTTTATTGGATGATTTGGATTCGATGATGCATGATCATGACTTTGTTTGCCATTTGTAGAGACATATCTTGGTGTTGGGTGACATGTCCAAACCATTGGAGTTTTCTCTGCTTAATCGTAGAAAGCAATGTCTCATGGTTCCCAGTTCTATCCACTATTTGTTTGGTGATGCTCTAATTTGTACTGTGCTCCTGGTGTGATACACGTAAGATCTTCCTGTAGCGTTTGAATTCCGAAGCATTCATCCTCTTTTCTGTTTCTGAGTGCAAAGTCCAAGACTCTCAGGTATACAGGGCTGCTGACCACACTACCGATCTTAGAAGATGGATTTTTGTCTTCAGGGAAGTCTTTCTGTTCTTCCATATGGGAGTTAGCTTAGTCAGCGCCGACATTCCAACTGCTATTCTGATCTTAATTCCTTTTATCCCATTGACATCTTCAGTCAAGATGCTTCCGAGGTATTTAAAATTGTCAACTATTTCCAGTCTCTTGTCTCCTATTTTTATAGGCTGACTAATGTTTGCTGTTGTTTTGCCTGTGACTATTAATTTGTTCTTCTCCATGCCATTTCATTTCCATGCCATGTGACCAATGCTGTGCTGTTTAGTTTCTCATTCAATTGTCTAGGATCTTCTTTGGTTTGTCTCAGTAGATCGATAAATCATCAGCAAACCTGAGGTTGTTCATGACTCTTCCTCCAATTTTTAGCCCAACTTTAAGTTCTTCTAGCATTTCAATTATGATAATTTTCTCAACTAGCAGGTTGAACAACTGTGGTGATAACAAGCACCCTTGACGGATGCCAACCCTTTGTTTAAACCATTTACTTGTAGTGTCGCCTATCTTAATTTGAGGTGGTGACTGTCCATAAAGTCATTTTATTACACGACTCAGGCAGTCAGAGGGCCAGTAACTAAAATCAACCAATCAAAATGCTCTATTGCGGGTCCAATATTCTCTAAGTATTGGACCGGGCATTGTCCCGAATGATCCCGCACTTGATATTAAGATGGCGGACGAGGACGAAATCTTTCGAAAATTTCGTCGTAAAACTTCAGAATGAACTTACTCGTTACGTTATTTTGTTTGTTCTTAAAGACAAAACTGAAAGCATATTTCATCTGCCGTAAAATGTACACATGCTAAGCCCTCAGAATCGGGTCCTTTTTATCCTGTACATTTTCCGCTTAATGTTACATGGAATTTGTGAAAAACCTTCAAAGCTTTCTTCAGTCGTATAATAAATCTCTTATTAACCAAGCTTGCTCTGGACTGTACTGGGAGAATATCGGCCCTCGGTCTTTTTTGTACGGACCTCGCTGCACTCGGTCTGTACTGTCAAGACCTCGGGCCGATATTCTCCCAGTACGGCCCTCGCGCTTGGTTAATAAGATATATGTATCACATCAACCATGCCCTCACTGATATTGCAGCTTTTCATGACCGACAGAATGCCAAACTCAGTCAAAAGCTTTTCTGAAGTCGATGAAATTATGATAGATAACCAGTTGATGCTCTATGAATTTCTCATGGAGAATACGTAGACTGCAGATTTGTTCTGCAGTGCTTTGTTCCTTTCTAAAACCTGCTTGTGCATCATCGAGAATTGCTTCAACTTTCTTCATGCGCGTTTTAAGGATATGCAGTAGTACATGTACATTGCTTACGTGGCTTATGAGACTAATAGTTCTGTTATTTTCACATTTCTTGACGTTGCCCTTCTTTGGAAGCGGTATTATCATGGACTCAGTCCATTTTGTGGGCCGTTCTTTCTGTTGCATGATGATAGTGCATATCTTCTGTCAGTAGTATATCATCACATCACCTCCAGCTTTAATCAATTCGGCGTTGATGTTGTCTGTTCCGGGTGGCCTTGTTCATCTTGAGATTCGTAACAGCATCCTCAACTTCGTGTCGTGTCATAGGCGGCTCTTGGTCGCTGATTGGTGCGTCATATCCTGATGGTAAAAGTGTGTCATCTATGGTGGTAGAGCATGAATACATGTAGTATAATGGTAAATTGCCAAGTGCTCGTTGGTGGGGCATTGGGAGTTATATCTGACAAGTTTGAAGATCGTGTAACTAAGATTGGTGTTGATATAAGACTGGGGGTAATCTAAAAGACAGCAGTGCTAGGAATAGCAAGGATGCTATGGAAATTTCTGTCCCACCAGGGGCATACAAGATGAGACCCTTAATCTTGAGACCTTTGGAAAGAAATGTCGACTGATGCTTTCTTGGGTTACTCTTGGACCAGAGAAACTACATCAGAAAGACTGAGATTGTGAGCAAACCTGATGATCAAAATAATAATGGTACTGGTACTGGGAATGGTAATGCTAATAGTAACAGTTAGTATAAATTATAGTAATAGTTGATTGTAATAGTTAATGGTAATAGTAATAGTAATAGTTAATAGCAACAGTAACAGTAATTATGGTAATAGTAATAGTAATAGTAATTATTATTATGATTATTATTATTATGTAAACAACACCCCTCAAGTTAACAGCCATCTTTTTCCTGTTGCAGTTTTGTCTCAGTGGTAGTGGAAAAACTCACAAAGTGGTTGGACAAGGTACAACACATTTTTCAACTCGTTAATTGCGCATGCACAACACGAGTTATCTTGGGTGATGGGAAAATGTGTCGCTCGATCGATAGCCTGTAAACTTTATGCAAAGGAGGTATGATTGTGGCTTACTTTTAAATTTTTGTCCATGTTTAACTAAGATAAGTTGTTCTAGAGGTCTAAATTAAAAGATGCAAGCCTAAAGAAATCTCGGCCACCGAAAATGAGCAAGAATTGTAAAATCAATGAGCAGAACAAGTTTTCACTTCATGCAGACTTTATTGTGATTAACGGAAAATGCGGACGGTCGATCGATCGCTCACTCATTGGGCTGTAAACATTATGCAAATGAGGTATGCTCTCGGCTTATTTTTAAATTGCTCTCCATCCTCAATTAAAATAAGCTTTTTTAAAGGTCCAAATTAAAAGATATAACCTTAAAGAAGACTCGGCGGCCGAAAATGAAAACATCGAGAAACGTAAAATCGATGACTCCGACAAGTTCTCACTCGATGCGGACTTCTTATGGATTTTAGGGAAATTCAGTTGAAGTACGGTATGGTTATGGTACGGTGAATGCGCATATAGCAAGCAAAATGATATAAACACAAAGCATTAATTTTATTTATCATATCGCTACAAACAACTTAAAAAGAAAGGGAAAAAATAATGGTAATCAACCCCCACCCAGACAAAAATGTCTGTTGCTTTGTCCTTCGCCGAACAACTGTCAGTGAGTATATTTGGTATTCGTGAGTTTTTCTCACTCTCTACAGTGCCTTTTTTTTTTTCAGATGACATTGGATATAATCGAAAAAATAATTCACCTGTTCAATTCACGAGTTTGCTCACAGAGCACTTTGATTTGCGTTAATTTAACTTACATTAAGTTACCAGTTCATATGTACCTGTAGATTGGGAATATTTTTCAGTTGAGTGTTCAAATATTCAATTGTGCATTTTCTTACCAGCTCATGTGTAGCTGTACGTTGGGAGTAGTTTTCAGTTGAGTGTTCAAATATTCAATTGTGCATTTTCTTACCAGCTCATCTGTAGCTGTACCTTGGGAGTAGTTTTCAGTTGAGTGTTCAAATATTCAATTGTGCATTTTCTTTACCAGCTCATCTGTAGCTCTACCTTGGGAGTATTTTTCAGTTGAGTGT
>BLFK01000652.1:592815-596916 GCA_014634185.1 Astreopora myriophthalma | reverse complement strand
ATTATTTATGAAAATATTGTCTATTAAAGTTGCTGATTTACCATAGACTCTAGTCGGCTTATCAACCACTGGGAACATTGAAAAACTTTGCATCGTTTGCAATAAGGTTTGTGTGTAATTACAAGTTGCATATTTTAACAGATCTATGTTGAAGTCTCCCATGATATAGATGTTTAGATTTTGCCGGGATTGGCGCTCAAGAAAATCTGACAAGTAGTCTAGAAACTCATTAGCGTTATTGTGTTGCCTATAAGTAACACCACATACAGATTTCTTATTGTTAGGCAGATGAAGTTCAATCCAAAGGGCTTGAAAACAAGAATTGGACACTCGTTCGAGGAAGCGGTATTTACAATTCTGATCAATGAACAAGCCAACACCACCGGCAGGTAATTCTGGGACAAAATTAGAACTACATTCACGATCACAAATACGAGTTTCTGATACACCAATAACGGTAAAACTGAAATTCAATTCACTTAAAACATGATGTTGAAATTCTTCAAAATTTTTCTTTAAGCTACGTATGTTTGTATGCAGAAAGGAGATTTTTGATTGCAACTGTTTGCTTTCAATGAGCTGCGCAAAGCTGTGTGGAGAATAATATTTCTAGCGTATCTTATTAGAATGGAAATTTCTATCAGGATCAATATCTTTATCAAGAGAGTTTAGCTGGAATACACTAAGGTCGTAGAGACTACTGAGAGAATCTAGCGATTTCCTAGAAGGACGATTATCATCAATTAAATTATTAAACAGTGGGTGTGCAGAAGTCAGGACTTTACAGTTATAATAAGGTAAATGCGCGAGTAGGGTCTTATTTTCGATCGCGCACTGTCTCTTTGCTCTACAAGAAGACATTTTTATCTTGTACAATAGACATTTTAATAAAATCTAACCTTCAGAAGCCAGTCTACGTTTAAGTTCGTCGAGGTCCGCCATGCTCTTGAGCTTGATTATGCGCGAAGTGGAGTCTTTTCGTAAACAAACAACGGGACCCTTTGACCAGCAATATTGATAGTGGAGCTCTTCTTTAACTTTTTTAGCCTGGAATAGGAATGCTTGCATTCTTGGTGAAAGATGATCATAAATTCTGGCCGAAGACAATGAGGACTCTTCAGGTAAACCAAGCGCAGATGGAGTTACATTGCTAATTTCCTTCCGATGAGACATAAGAGATTCTTTAACCAGCCGTCTCACGAATCTGCATATTATAGGCTTTGGATTTCCGGTGTTGTTTCTTTGCGGGACACGATGGGCAGTGTCAATATCTTGGATTGAAATATTCTCTCCCATTTCTTTAAACAATTTTATACAAAGCTTACTTGTTGTTGATGCCGCTTCGTCCGAACACACCTCGGGAACGCCGACAATTTTAACATTGTATTGAAAGCTGTATTCTTGGAATTCATCGATGGCGTTTGCAATGGCGTCGACCCTGGCCTTGACCTCAGAGAGTTGTGAACTTAGTTGTTGCAACTCTCTGCTGGCAGAGGTTTTGAAGTGAAGAAGGTCGTCATATTCCTTGCTAAGGAAGTCAAGACTGTGAGAAGTTTCTTCAGCAGAAGAGGCGGCACTGCTACTTTGTTGTTGAATTAAATCTTTTAGTCTTGAAATCTCCTCCGTATATGTGGAAACTTTCGATTTGAGATCGTTATTTTCTCTCTTTAGGTTGGCAATAGACTCAGGCATAATGTGACACACGAAACAGGAGAACGAAACAAATATATAAAAGCGAAAGGAACAATTAAACATCAGAGATTTACGAAAGATAGAAAATGTTACGCGGAGCACTCGAACACACGTCCGTCCATCGTGGCCACATCACGAGTCAACGAGAATATCCCAAAGAACTGCATGACCTTCATAATGACTATCCTCTTGCTGCAGAAAAGGTATGTGTAAACCAAAGCATGTTGTCAAGATATTGTAAAAAGATTGCTGACAAATATAATATCTCCATCGGTTTAGTCCAAAAATTGATTCCAACATTAAACAAAAAAGAAAAATATGTCCTGCATTACAGAAATATGAAATTGTACTTGGAGTTGGGTTTAATAGTAACCAAAATCCATCGTGCATTAGAATTCAATCAGCCCGCCTGGTTGAAACAATACATTGACTTCAATATTGAAAAAAGAAAAAGTGCCAAAAATGCTTTCGAAAAAGATTTCTTCAAACTGATGAACAACAGTGTCTTCGGCAAAACAATGGAAAACATCAGAAAGAGAGTAGATGTTCGATTAGTAACAGATGAAAAGAAACTGACAAAAATAGTAGCTAAACCAGCATATATAAGCAGCAAGATCTTTAATGAAAATCTGGTGGCTGTTCATAAGATCAAAGAAACACTGACCCTAAACCGGCCGGCATATGTGGGTATGTGTATTCTGGATCTGAGCAAAACACTAATGTATGATTTCCACTATAATTATATCAAAAATAAATATAACACATAAGCTAAATTACTATTCACAGACACAGACAGTCTTACCTATGAAATAGAAACAGAAGATGCATACCAAGATTTCTGGAATGATAAAGAGAAATTTGACAACAGCGATTATCCAACAAACTCTCCATATTTCAACAATTCAAATAAGAAAGTAATCGGTAAATTCAAAGATGAAGCAGCAGGTGTACCAATAAATGAATTCATTGGATTGCGCTAAAAAATGTACAGCTATATAAAAGAAAATCTACAAGTGGGAAAAACAGCAAAAGGTACTAAAAAGAATGTAATCAAAAAATACATCCAACATATTGACTATAAAAATACACTATTCAACAATCAACAAACATATCACAAAATGAAAACCATCAGAAGTCAAAACCATCAGATTGGAAGTTATGAAATAAACAAAGTCTCACTCAGTTGTTTCGATGACAAAAGATATATTTCAGAAAATGGAATCAACAGTTTTGCATATGGACATTATCTTATTAAATAAAAACATATAGTTTACAAAAATACAAGATCAAAAATACGAGACCAAAAATATGAGTAGTTATAGAGTTGGTTGGTATGAGCGCATTTTGTAAAATGCTCTCGTACCCCCAACTATATAACTACTTATATCCGATAGCATCCTAACATTTTAACTCTTACTATTGATTTTAAGTAATTGAATATATTGTAAAGTACTTTTGATCTGATGGAAAAAGTGCTATAGAAATTCATTATTAGAGTGTTTTAATGTTCTCGTTAAAAGGTTTAATTAATATGCATGGAATTTCCGTAACACATAGCTTGTACCAGATAAGCCTTTTTAATTGAGTATTTTGTATCAAGTAGCTCATTCTTGAGACTCCTTGTAAGCGAAAGCATCAGCGATCGTCTTCGTGCTACTCCTTTTACCTAGCATTTTTTCTTCTTTTCCCCTAACATTTTTTCCCCTAACATTTTACTCCTTAATCACAATTGCAATATTTCATTAGTACTACGTATCTTCTTCAATATTTAATTTGTAAATATTCATATGTATATTCTATTTTTCTTTGTCCAACACTGTAAATTAATGTTTGTGTGAGTTTAAATTAAAATTGATTGATTGATTGATAGCACATCCTTTATCCTTTCTTCTCTCGTCTTAATGGCAAAGTAAATTAGACAGAGATGATTACGTCTACGACGTTGAAAATTTATCTGCGCTTATGGCATCCTTGGACACCGACGGCATCGAACCCGGCACCCGTCCGAAAAAATCCAAACGACTTGCAGCGAAAACGGTGGAGAAATCTACCAAGACTTGATCTCCACCCGCATCCTCTATAGAGTCTCTCCTGGAACTCGAAAGAGTTAAGAATGACAACCTCAAAATGGAACTGGAAATCACTAGAGCCCAATTGGATTTGGCAAAAATAAAGAGTGTTTCTGCCGAACCCTAAACTCCTCCTTCAGGACAGCCACGCCTGTTACAGGCTGCTCTCACTTCCACCCCTGGAATCGCCCTCAGATCAGGCATCCCGACGTTAGAACAACTCCGGGAAAAGAAGAAACCTGGGTCAACCCTCCCAAACAACTTTGTCTTCTCGTCTAAAGTTTTCTACAGGTTTCTTATTTAAGCTGTTTAACGCTCAGTTTCTAGACTTTACATCCTT
>BLFK01000652.1:572815-587815 GCA_014634185.1 Astreopora myriophthalma | reverse complement strand
GAAGAGCAGATTCTTTTACATTGGGCATTTCATGTGTTTCGTAATGCCTGTCTCGCCCAAAATACTAACTCAGCGGGTAAGGTCAGGCAGATGGCTGCCAGGGCATGTTGCACGTTTCTTCATGCCCTGAGTGCTGTTTGAAATGGGGATGATAAATAATACATGACTGGGAGAGCACTGGGTGTCATAACATGATTCTACATGCCCGGCATGAAAACTGATTCTACATGCGAGGCATAAAACCTCAATTCTACATGCCCGGCATGAAAAACGAAATTCTACACGCCCGGCCCATACTCGTTCCCAGCGTGAGACATTCTAGATGCTCGGCTGCGCATGTCCGAACATTAGGATTTTGTTGAAGATAAAACTTTCTGTTGTTGCTAAAAACAACGACAACACAACAATCATCAAGTAATGGTGCAAAATATGAAGACGCTGGTTAAAAAAATGCTATGGAACTTTATCACAAGCTTTACATCACCACACCCTTGACAAATCATTTATTCACTTCATTTGAAACAACAAACAGAGGGTATAGATACGGTCCTATAGTGTATCCCACCAATTTAAGAATATTGACAATTAAGTTTACTAAGATACTAACTGTTATCACGACTAATCATCCTTTCAACATAAGTCTGATACAGCCATATACATACTATATTTGATGTCCTGAATGTCCCGTCCTGAATCAGATGGTGAAAAAAATGCTCTACCTGACTTTGGTTTGATATGAGGAAAGTGGTAAGTGACTCTTGATAGACATTCTGTTAAATTAAGCTTAGGTAAATCATTTAGGAAATTAGGAAATTAAGAGGAGCAAATGCAAAAGCAGCTAAAATTTGTCCGAGTGCTGAAAGCGAAGTCAACTGAGAAGCGGGAAAGAAATTGTGATTCACAAGGCGACAGTGGCATGCTAAATAAAAGACCATTTCACTTATGTGGGGTCTTCCACAAACATTCCTGTCAAGTCCCGAAGAGTCCGTCCAAAAATTGTGGAAAACAAGAAATGCTCTGATTCAAGTAGCCTGCAAAGAAGTTTTGCCCATTTTTTTGCCCCAGATCATGAAGTTTGCTGAAATTTTCATTAACTGAAGAACGTTAAACTTTGTCAGCCAGGCCATTGCCATTGTAGTGCTTTTGCTTGAAAGAAAAAGACTAAATGGTGCACTTTTTTTGATAAACTTTTTGATTTAAGATGAAATCCGCTGGGAACTCAAGCAATTTTTAGAGCCAGGGCACAAAAATCCCATAATACCATGCAAGCTCATTTGCAGGCCGACGAGTGAACTTCTGATCGATTCTGCGATGGCTTCGCCTGGCAAAAAGTCATTAGTGTAAGTATTTTGCTTTATTTTATTTGGTTTGACTTCCGCCGTGCCCCATAATCTAAATACGAAGCGTAAGATTCCCTTTTGTAGTTCGACAATCCGGCCGATGTTGAGGCTAATTGGATTCATCACCATATGCATGCGAGCTAATTTTGTGTACGCATTTCATTTGTTACAGAAAAAACATGATCCAACATCTGTTAAGCCTTTACGGAAAAGTAAAAGTATCAAATCAGAAGCTTCGAGCTGTGGATGCATTCAACAAAGGGATGAGATTACGAGACATTGCTTGTGAACTTTGTGTCCAATTGCCAACCGCAGAAGTTTACCTGATCGATTCGTTAGTAGCTGGAAAAGATCTCGATCACGAACGGCTGGGAGAATATCTTCATATTACAAACGAAAATTTTCTTCTGCTACGGGATGACTTGCTTGTGAAACCTCCCCTAAGTATGATGAAGCAATCCTATCCCAGCTTCACATACAATCAAATACGCTTCGTGTTGGCTTGCCTGATCCGCGATCTAGAAATTTGACTATCCTCTGCTATAAAGAGAAAAAAACACTTGAATTTTAAAGTACATTAAAAACTCTTTCCTCAGATTGTATTAAAACCATTTTTATTTGTTTATTCTTACAATAAATAGTGTTTATTTTTCTGACAAAACTGTATTTCTCTGTGTTTACTTTTGGCGGGAAAAGGGGCTGTTAACGTCGCGCCAGTTGGGCGGGAAACTTTAGTCAATGGAACAATGTGAGAGTCCATTTAAACAAAAAATATAAACAAAAGCAAACATTTACGAGAGAAAAAAAATACCGAAAAATAGAAGCTTTAACAAACGAGAAATTTTTACTAGAGTTACATGTAAGAGCAACGTTTTCCCAGCGTTTTGGAAAATCATGCCACCAGGTTTTTGTAGTTCATGCGGGCTGCAAGCTGCAGAATTAAGAATGGAGTTATGCTCACAATGTCGATGGAAAAGGCAACACAAGTGCATGGTCAAAGGCTGTAAAACACCAGCGTCCAAAGTGAATCTAAAAAAAATACCAGGAAGACTTACACAGGCAACAGAGGCTGTAAGGAAAAAAGTTTTATCCCAATTTGGAATGACCTCAGATGTATCACAGTGCTGCAAGGCATGTTTTATTAAGTTACACAGAGTGACAACAGAATTTGCCAATGCTCAGCAAGAAGTGATCTGTAACAAAGGGCGGCCCTCTGTACCCTATGAACATGCTTCAACAAAAACTAAAACACGGATTGAAAAGAAGGCAATGGAATTGTTTCATGACAATATTAACACTCTCAAAGAAAGTTACAATCAAATTTCTGGAGGTTGTGGGAGCACTCTCCTTGACATCACATTGAAGGCTGCCAACATTCCAACAGTAGCAAAAATTAGTGAGGTAAAAGCCATATTTTTCTTTTGCCAAAATCTTATGAAGGTCCCCTCTGATATAGCCCCCTCCCTTGGGGCTATATCAGCTCCCTTATGACACACGTCTAAGGACCACAACAGGAACACATTCCCAAAAGGGGCAAAACTGCTAACCTATTTAAGGACTGAAATGCTCAAAGACCATACCCTATCCTGCAGGACATACCTATATAGCACATATATGGGAGTAACCCAGCCCCCTCCCTGCTTTTTTAGTACTTTAGATAAATATTGCATTTTTGAGAACAAATGAACATGGTATGAAAAAAATTGAAATGGTGCTGTATATCACTAAATATCATGCACACAAATGAGCAGTAAACTGATAACCTGATAGTAGTTGACATAAAATAAAATAAAATAAAGGCTTCTCTTCAATGAAAAATACAAGTATTACTCCCTCTTGTCAAAGGAAAGCAAGTCCAAGGTCACAATATCTGTGATTTATTAGTGGATTTTTTGTGTCTGCGAGTTATGTAACAACCGTTGAGTTAAGATACTCTGCACTGCAATTTTGGGCCAGACAGTTTCTCATGGGTTCGGATTGTTGTAAACTGATTTCTCCTTGAAGTTCTTTCATATAGCATTCTGTTGTGTACAAACCATCTATTCGTAACATTTCTGATATACATGACATATTATATATTGTTTTCACAGTCCAAAGCAGACACTAACATCATCCAAGGTCTGTCCTTGGCATACGCTAGTACAAGCTCCTCAAAGGAAAGAGTACAAATTATCAGTTCTGTGGCACCGCATCTTGACAACAAAACCCTAAAGGAGAATTTCAGTCACATGAAAGATGGCCAGGAGGTCTCTTGTTCTTCGCATGAAATTACAAAAGCTCGCCTTCACTACAATCAGCATGGGGCAGCTGCAACTGCATTTGAGGAAAAAGAAACAGCAACAATGCGAACCAGTCCAGAACAGTTGGCCTTCCTTGTTCAGTTCTTACACAGCCCAGAATGTACAGAAAGGTCCTCCTACAAAACAGCTGACTGCAAGGGAAAGAGGAGAACTTGGCTTAGTGACATACAGTACTTGGTGGCGGAACACAGCCAGTTCTGCACCTAAAACATAATGAACAAAAAAACTGTTCAGCATGTACCATAACAAATGTGAGGAAATGGGTGAAAAACCAATTGGACGAAGTCTATTTTACAATGGGCTGACAGCTGCAAATTTCCATCAACTCAATGAAATGGCAGGGCTCTGCAATATTTGTACAGAAATTGGGGCAGAAAACTTTGATAACTTACCGTACATGTAAACAAGCTAGCCGAAAGATTAGAACTGCACTGGTTACAAAATAATAAAGGACAATGCCCAATTTTTAATATAAAAGAAAGAGCCAAAAGCCTAAAGGGCTATCTGTTGGGTGATTTTTCAAGCCCTCTAACAAATCATGATAAATGTGCCAGTCATTGCATGGAATGGTGTTTAAGTGATAAGCCACAGTGTGGTGATAACCACATAAACAGTTGCTTAAACTGCAATGAACGGTGGCAGGTTGTTGAAGATCTACGCAGTACAGTTGACCAACTTAATTGCCTGTCAGAAGAAAAGGACACCTTGAAGCCCGAAATTGGCATCATTGAAGATAACTTGTCTAAATACATTTCACACCTAATAAGAGGAAAATATCAACGTGACTGTTACATGAAAGAGGTGGCTAATCTGGAACCTGGGCATGCTATTGGTGTAAGTGACTACATGATGAAACTGATGTTTAGCTGGTTGTATGAACCCCAGAAAGATTGGTTTGGGAAATAAGGAGCCTCTGTTCATGGTGTGATGTTTCTTTACAGGGAGGAAAAGGGAGGGCCCATATTAACAGAATACCATGACACCTTCAGTGAAAATGATGACACACAGAATTGGTTTTTTAGTGCTAGTTGTCTTCAGGAAAGTGCCAAAAACCTGAAATCCCTTCATCCGCAAATAAAATCTTTAACTCTTTGGTCAGACAATGGAGCACATTACAAAAACTCCAGTTTGGTTATATGGCTTCAGCAATTTGAAGAGTTGACCGGAATACAGCTCAAAAGATTTTCTAACTTTGAGGCACAGAAAGGGAAAACAAAACTTGATAGTCACTATGCCACATTAAAGTTTGCACTGTGACAGCATATGAAAGAAGGGAACAACGTTCTATGTGGAGAAGACATAGTTGAAGGAACAATGGGTAGACTCAGGGGTACACATGTTTATCCCATTGAGATCAACAGAGGTGCTGAACCGTCAGCTGCAAAAACCTTTGGTGGTATCTCACAGTATGCAGATTTTGAATACACAGGTAATGGAATTGTTATGAGAGAGAACACTGCATTAGGAGAGGGAAAGCTCTACACTAAAGTTTTGTTAAATACACTGACAAAAAACAACTTTACAACTACTAATGCATCAACTGGATTTGACCTCAACCTTGCTAAGCAAGTTCCTAATCTGGTTCCAAAAGTTATGAAAGCAAAGGTCAATGTAACACCAATGAAAAAGAGCAATAAAGCCCAGAATAGTAAAAACAACTCACCAAGGCAATGTGAAGAATGCAGTAAAAAGTTTTTGCGCACTGGAAACCTTCAGAGGCACAAAGAGTCCAAGACCTGCACTTTCAAAAGTCAGTCATCAAGTCTGGCACATAAATCAGCCAGTTCTGCTCTGCAAATTACAATAAGCAAAATTAAAGAGTAGTCTATCAGAACAGAGCCAGAACAAGTTTCTGAACAAAAACAAAAACAATTAGCTCTTGAATTAAAAGGGAGTGCCCAAAGACGTGTTGCAAGCAAAAGGAAAACAGCCAGGTTCACAGAAAAACAGAAAGAAATCATGGACCGATGTTTTGACTCTGGTGCAAAGAAAAAGAGTGCAAGGTACACACCTGCACAGTGTCAGAAAGAAATGGAAAGACAAATTGATCCTGACAATGCACTGAAAGAATCCCAAATAAGGGCATACTTTAGCAGACGCCATGCAAAACTCTCAAAAGAGGAGTAACAATATTAAATAGCTCAATAAATATTGCACATTTTTAAAAATCTGAAGGAAAGCCAAAATATAATTTGTAAAAGGCCAACATTTTTATTGTATTTTTATACATCTTGTACAGAAAGAATCCCAAAGTTCATCATATGCATTGTAATGAATACATGTACATAAACCAAAAAATTAATGATGAATACATGAGCATAACCCAAATACCGGGGGTAATGTATAAAATTTACTAAAATAAAGCAATGAATTGCGGTTTTGCTTGTCTAATAGGCAAATACGAGTGGGCTGCATGTCACATTCATGTCCCAAGTGAAACAATTTTGTATTTAAAGGGACTAACTTACAACAGCAACAAAAACTAAGTGGTGTTGCTCAGTTTAACATAAAACTTACAGACAAAATAGTTTATAACTTCAAGGTTCACTAGTCCAAATAAATAGTTGGTACATAACGAGAGTGAGATGTTTTAAAACAAAATGCCGATTTGAACGAAAACTGAAACATGACTAAACAATGGCGTCACAACGACAGTTTCAGTTAATTCAAAGCGTATCGCAAAAACAATGCCATAGAGTATACATTATGGTCAAAGTGCAGCGTATAATTCACTCGTCTAGAAATTGGAAGAAGTTCAGCTTCCTGTTTACATAAAAATCAAATTAACGATAAACAAGCGGCCTAACTCACAATCGAAATGAACGGTCGCAGTCGACTTGCTCAGGTTCTTTGTATTGCGCCAGTAACATTTGGTGTTGTTCCAGGGTCCACTTACTCTGCAAGCAGAGGCCCTTCGCTCTTCCTAGATAAGTCGGGAAGAGGAAGGAACCTCTCCCAACCGCCTCGACTTTTCCTGTTGAGCATGCGTTAAATTCAAAGGTAACCGAGCGTCGGTCAAGCGTGACCAGTATCCGCCAAACTGAAATAAACATTCAACATTTCTGCGAAAATGTCTCTGAAAGACACGCCGTAACTGAAAAAAAAAAAATTTCCTCACATGGTCAAGATAGTTTACACTTTTCAAATGCCGTATGTTTATGTATAAAACAAAATTTCGTAGCTTTCTGCTTTCGCCGTGACGGAGGAAATACCCACGTGAACTCACAATAATCACGAGAGCAAAGGTCATAACTGCCATGCCGATGTAAATTCAAAAATACTGATCACGTGCGAGTGATCATGCGCAAACAACGAAAAACCGGTTTGACTACTCAAAACTGGTCTGACTCATCCAGATAGTTGGATGAGCGGCAAATCAAAGAAAGTCGAGGCGGTTGGCAGAGGTTCCTTCCTCTTCCCGACTTATGTAGGAAGATCGAAGGGCCTCTGCTCGCAGAGTAGGGTCCACTGTTCCAGTCTCCAATTGAATTTACATAGTCGCACAACTTTCTAAGGAAATTTCATGTTGGTACTTATGGGTTGCATATGAGATCGTTGTTCAAAAATGGTTAAGACTTTGGTAGCGCTGATTCGAGATTTCCCGAGACCTGAAAACAAAGTTTCCATCATCATTCGCGCCTCTATTTTAAAACGATGCAAAGCACGTCTTCACGTAAAAAAAATTCTGCATTTATACCGAAACTACACGTACAAAACTCATTAATACATAATATTCACTAAATACGTTAAGCAGACAAACCTCAAATCACTTACCATTACGAGTTGCGTCCAGTGAATCATTTGCAAATTGCGAGAAATGGCCCTGCTTTGTGAAAGCTGGAAGCAACAAAAGTGCCTACGACTCAGCTTGTCAGAGTCCTAACCTCACAAAATCCGAACTGCATCTGTGTTGCATTTCAGCGAAAGTATTGATCGTGTTTCTACCGCCATCGACTGTCTCTCTGCCGTGAAATTATAACATTTTGTGCATTTTTCTCACAAACAACAAGTCACGTTTTCGTTCCCTCTTCGTGTCAAGCGTAAATCGCGCTGCATTGTGGGATTTTTGTCCATGCATTACCCAGGACCCTAACGGATTTCGTCTTAAAAGTTTTTGTACAATGAAATTTACATCCTGAATTAAGGGCAAAGACTCTTGTGGCCTGATCACGTAGCTATTATAAGCTGCGGTAGCAGCAAGCGGTAGGAGAGCGCACTGAGATGGAGAAGGGTGATTCACGAGGAGCCTGTGACTAGCATCATCTTATTATAATGGCATCCATTTGTTATTTCCCTCTCTAGATCGCTCTTGTCACCGCTCGAATTCCATTTAGATCATTTTCTTTGTCCACTTTGATGTAACATGTTCTACATCCTCCAATCAAAGTCTTCACCAAAGAGGCCATCATGCTTGGTGAAAAAGCGTTATGTAGCGCACATTGACAGTTCAAAGCTTAAACTGCGTGTGTTTGGTTTAGAATCGCTTAGAATAAAGTAACATATGGAAGGTAATGCAAATGGTTGTCCTGGATTTGGTATACAACTGAACAGATATGTTAATAAAACAAATTTCTACGGGGTAAAGGATTAAAGACGTTTGTCAATTTATTTTAACCGGGCCGTACTTGATGTCATGATTGTGCAATAACCAAGGGAACAGTTGAGAGTGCAGACTGCAAAGAGTGCAGAATATTTGGAACAACTTATTGTCATTTGTACTTATGGTTACAAGAGACCTTAGTCTGAAATCAATTTTGTCTGACATTTGAGGAAAGTACTGCTCCCAGATATTTCAGAACTGGATACACCACCATCACACAGATAAAACAGGTCATCCACTATTGACTTAAGACTGGAGGAGCTCCCGTGAATTTACGTCGCTGTCATGTTTGATTGAAAGTGTGTAAAGAATTTAGCTGCCTTCACACTGGAAACATGAGAAGTGCCAATATCGACAAGCAGGTTGCAACAAAAGACGCCTGTAAGTTTCGCACTTTTTATAGCAAAAATTGCTTTCAATTCTCACTTTTCATTCATTGACATTTTTGGTTTGCCAACCGTAACTGTTAATTTGTTATAAAGCTGATATCAAAGTCTGCCTCTCAGTTACCCGGCATTCTTTTCCTTCAAGGATACCCCCTCCCCCAAAGGCAGTTTTGACCTTTTAAATCCATGCCCGGCATGAAATTCATCATTGAGATTTTTCTCTCATGCCCGGCATGACATTCCATCAACACAGCATTTTTTCATGCTGGGCATGACATTCAATGTCCTCCCCAGTCTCCCTTGTACCACCTTCAAAATCAGGCACGATTCCAGTTCCAACAAAATAATGGGTGCAAGGTAATATTTCAAAGCAACGACACAAAGCCCTCAGGCATAGTGCCATTTTTCTCATGTCATTAGGGTCCTTTCTTTTAAAATATGGACCCTGCCATGCCCAGTAAGATGAACCGTTTCACATACGTGGATTGTTCCGCGTACAGTGCTTTTCGATTTTCAGTTGGCGTGAAGGAATAAGTTTCATGTCCACACCCTTATTTTGAGAGAGATGCCTTGAAATTTTTGTTTCCAAGCCCTTAAGACAAGACTTAAGGCAGACAGTGTGGCGGTATCTGATCTGAGCTAACCTTAAAAAGACTCCAGTGGTAGCAAAATATGTGCTCAGATAAAAGATTACTTCTCGTGTATTCTTGAGCAGCTTTAGTGATCTGTTGTACCTTCAATAACAAGACATAAGACAATTTCAAAACAAGTTCAATTGCACTGGGTTTGGTCTGCCGGAGGTTACTCACAATATAGAGAGATCAAGATTCGTGTTTACAGCAAACAGCAAACGTTAGGCAGAAATTTGCTGTTTGCCATAAAACAATGAAACTTATTTCATTTAAGCTTCATTCTTGCCTGTCAGTAACAGCTACCGAGCAAGTAACTAAGAGAGGAAAATTAGATAAAATAAGAGAATTTTCATGGTTTTATGACAAGCACCAGCCTGCCGTTTGCCCTTTGACGTTGACTGCAAAAGCAAATCTTAATCTCTCTAATACTAGATCAATGCCAAAAAACGGGATTGACTATCCCAGTCGGTTGACAAAGACCCACTGGGTGCGTTTCTTTGGGAAAAAATTCAGAAATCATAGGAAAAGAACTCGGGTTCTACTGAACGTAGAAAGCCTGTTTAAAATCGTGCCTAAAGCTTAACATTCCCTGTGCACCAACCAAATTTAACAGAAAGGAAGCTGATTGGTGCACTTATCACATGGCTAGACATTCCTGTATTTCAACATTTTATATAATAAGGACGTTGCTCACAGTACTGCATACCAAAGACAGATCCTCTTGCTTATAATTAATACTTATGACACGTCCATTGTGATAAACCCCAACTCAGTAGCGATCGGCATATTCCTCTAGAATGTCACTAGACCGCCGTAAAGCTCAAAGAAACACTTGATACACTAGCTGTGCCCAACTTATTGAAATACCTTATACGTGTACCGAACTATACAATACCTTTGTTTTTTTTGGTGCAGCAAAATGCACAATGGAAACCATGTGGCAGTGATTTTAGTGGCTAAACCAAAGCACTACAACATCGGGGACGATACGGCATACCACTGCAGGAAACACCCCAGCACGACGATACCTCAATAGCACACTCAACACCAACTCACTGAGATGATGCTTCACCTAAACTAATCGTCAAGTTTACCCGCAACAAGTTATATTTAAAGCAACAAAAATGAGCGAAGAGGAAGCCGAAAGATGTTCCAGATCTCCATGTTGAGTCTGCAGAGGAGCTTCAGTTGGGGAATTGAATAAGGTGAGATAGCAACTCGAATCATTTATCTGAGCATATAACAGCCAGATGTTTCTACGGCAGGATGAAAACAAGACACGTCACTCGTTCAACTGCCCAAAAGATCCAGAGAAATTAAAGTTGAACAAGTCAAACAAGCTGGAGGTTGCACACGCCGTTAGATATTATCTAGGTGAAGATTCCTGTCTATAGCACGTAAAAGCTGAAACTATGTCAAAATATTAAATAATGTGTATTTACTATTTTCTAGTGTAGTGTTTCGATTATCCCTTTTCCTTCCTCCTTGTGCTCCCTTTGCGTTATCGCATGCCTGAATTCCTTCACGCTGAATCCACCATTCCCCTTCCCCTTCAAGCGCCTACCACGCAGGCTATTTTCGGTTCTCAGAGATCTTGAACTGCTGACTTCAGTACTTAAAGTGCCTTGAGCAGCTCAGGTCTTCAAGGTTTTCTAATGAGATTTCTGTAAGTTGCCATTGTTTCTTCCACAACTATAACCCTAAATTACTTATCATAACAAATTCAACTACTTAACAATTCTTCAAATTGCACCGACAGAAAGTGTCCAGAACCCATGGCCAGAACTAACTGATGATTGACTTGTTGAGATCAGGTCACTGATCTAGTCAATTTCCGAACACTTTCTACTTACTAACTTACACAAGTTGCGACATAGTGTATGAAACAGCAGCCGCCAAAAAAGGAAAAATGTTGATACCTTTGACTTTTATCCCAGGCCACTGTCTACACACCTGACATGTTAAAATTAGTTCCGTCTTTAGACAGCCTTAAGTACTCTCTATACAGGGATTTCTAGGTATTTGAAGTTACCCACAATGAAGTCAAGTAACCCTTGATGTTAAGTCCAAAATAGCATGACTGTTAAAGAATTAATAGGTTACTTTATTCCTTCCCCTAGAAGGCCTGATGGCTGGAAGAGAAATAAAGTACAACGGAGAAAGAAAAGATTCTGTACCTTTTTGTCATTAGCCATGGCCCATTTTAACTTTTCCTCTAAGTCACTGAGGTCTCTCTTGAAAGGCACATAATGATACCATTCCCGAAGGTCCTTGTAGAAATGTTCATAATATGGTGACTGTTGCTTGAAGACCAAAGCATCCCCAGCCAGTAAGTATGGCAATCGGTAGGCCGCCACCGTTCCATCAATGTTGATCTGGTATTTCCACTAAAGATGGCAACAGAAATTCTGACAATTGGTTATCATAACATAACACGTTTTTCTGCTCTAGATGTCGGTTGACCTTGTTGTGGGTTCTCTACTCTGCTCTGAGAGGTTTTCCTAAAAACCAACATTTCCAATTCAATCTGATTCAGTGGACAAATAACACCCTACAGCTGCTAGTTTCCCTTAATTTTTGAATTGCTATTTGTTACCCTTTCATAGGACTGATGTGAACTCCTTTTTCTGGCTACATTACCTTGCAAGATATCACCCAACAGAAATTTGAAGTAGTAGTGAAAAGAAGGCCCAGAAAAGACTGATTTGAACAGGATTCAAACCCATGCCCTTTGTGATAGATGGACAGAAGATGATGGCATTGTGTTATGTGGGACACAAGAACCTGCTTACTTTTTGTTACTTATTTGGGAAGCCAATCGGTTTTGATTGACAGATTTGATCAGCCGTATCTGAGCATATGGTACTTTGTTGCTCATGGGGGACGGTTTTGTTTTTTCAGATCATTTCATCATGAATGATTGAAAAATTTTGTAGTGATTGAGCATAAAAGCAATACAAGTGCAGTGTTTTTACCAACTGAGCGATCAAGCCAACTGGGAGCTGGCTACTTTGCGAGTTCAAATAATAATACGTTCTCTTTGGGATGAAAGCAGAAATGTAAGGAACAAAGTCGAGGGCCCTCCAGTGTTTCAAAGTGCGACTCCAAAGCAGGGATATGTGAGCAACTATTTGTTTGCACCAGGCAATGTGATGTTTTCGTTTTCACATTTTCACATTTTTCACGTTTTTACTACGGTGGAAATCGCAACTGTAAACAGTCCCTCAACTGGTTGTGGTGAGTTCCTGCACACACTCCTTTCACACTGCCGTGCAAGTAGTCGTGTGGCTGCAGATTACAGAGAGCAGAAATCTGAACTGAGCAAAAGATGAGACTATGGGATAGGGTTATTGGTGCTAGAGAAAGTACCTTGAAGAACTCAAAGAATGACATGTGTTTGGCTTTGGGACCATACTTGCTTTCATCGTACTCGAAGAAAAAAAAGTTTGTAAGCGCTGCGTCATAGAGCTCTGGATTCTTTCGTGCCATCATAACAAGCTTGAGTCTTTCTTCTCTGCTATCACGTCCACGCCAGAAAGCTTTGCTTATCTTGTCTTGCCACTTTGGACCTGTATTGGACTGTGCAGATAGCATGTCTAAAGACACTCTGAAATAAAAAATGAAGCATTTGAATACAATCATTATTATTTTGTTTACATAAAGAAATAAACATTTCAGTGTTGAAAGTGAACTCTGGTGAGGGGAAAGCCATCAATTGAATAGAGCAAAAGTACACCCGTAAGTGTAAGAAGTGTGAAGGGTGTCAAAGCTTTTTCGGAAAAAACTCAAGGAGCAACATCAATAGCAAGAATAAGAAGTTTTAATAAACTGATGTGCATGGTGCTGGAAGAATGCAACTGAGTAACAAATATATCACATCATCCTTGTGATGGTTCAGCTTAAAGAAATGTCATTATTTTGCTTTCTTTTCCCACAAAAACTGCACGACATTGGTAAACGTTGAACATTTTGGCTCAATGGTAAAATATTTTGCCCAAAAGGGCAAGGAACATCTACATTATGTATTAACTACTGAGTTACACAAATACACAGTACAGGAATAAATAAAAGAAAATGGGTGTCCTTAATATTAGGTGTGGAGTGATGCTTTCGAGTTGGCCCACTGCAGAAAGAATAAGGTTACCAGAGGAACTATCAAAGTGTGTATGGATTTTTTTCAGTAAGCAATAGAAACCTGCAAGAAACTTTATATTAAAAAAAGGGTTGAAGAGAGGAAATTATGAAGAAGTGTAAGGAAACCAATATTCTGTATGTAATACATGGCTACGTAGTCTTGACATAAATCCAAGCTTTCTGATTGCTTTGTTCTGGTTTGGATTTTGCCACTTGGACTGTTTCCATGGAAATGGTCATAGTCTGTATTTTTGTTCTTGAAAGCTGGTACTAGGCCTGTGTCATGCTGATCAAGGAAGAACATCTATTAACATGTTCTTTACATGGCCGGAAACGAGTGTTTTAGTGTACATAACATCTGGTTGAATCACAAGACTAGTCATCCATTTTCAGTCAGCTACTTTCTCATTGCAGAAGTGCTGCTGATTAAAAGTTGTACAATTATCAAAATACTACTGCAGAACTTTGTCAAGCATCCAATTCTCAGTTTCGAGTCACATCAATGCTTATTGTAACAGTTCTAGATATGGGTTCGAATCCCGTTGGAGTCACCTGAGTTTTTCAAGTGCATATATGAGACAATTGCTTAAATTGTCCAGAAAGTGTGAGGATCATTTCTTCAGTTCATTTCTAACCCGCACTTCATAGTCATTTCTTTCATTCATCATTCCTTTCACGGGAAAACACGCATGAGCCCACAAATTGACCTGCTCTCAACTGTGTGGCTTTATAGCTCAGTTGGTAAGAGCACTGCACCGGCGTCGCAGAGGTCGTGGGTTCAAATCCCGTTGGAGTCACCTGAATTTTTCAAGTGCATATACTGTATGAGACAATTGCTTAAATTGTCCAGAAAGTGTGAGGATGATTTCTTCAGTTCAGTTCTAGATATGCTCATCGAATTTGATTCCATGATCGGAGTTTTGTTATCAGTATCACTGTGAAACGCCTTGGACATTTATACTGTATAATTATAAGCAGGTGTTGGTGAGGAATGGAAGACCAATATCATAGTAGCAAAACGACAACAGCAACACATTGATTTCATCACTCAGTGCTGTAACAAAACTATGCAGTTCTTGTTTTAAAGGTCATCATAAGGGTCTTCTGGTCTTAAATATTCAGTGTCCAATAAAAACAGTCTTCCATACAATAATTTATGGTAAGCTGAGAAAATATCTCAAATGTCAAAGCTTCCATGAGAACAGGTTATCACCAACAAAGAAAATAGATCCAGTGTTGTTTTAAAACAGCAGGTGCAGTTTCAGTGTTAACTATTACTAGTATGCTGAATGACTTGAACCCAGGAGTCATCTTGTAACTAACTACTGTAACATCGTCCAGCTGAGTGTATACATTGAGTGAGGTTTTTGACAAGAAGAGTGGAAGTCATCTTCACATACATAGTTGTTACCTACTCTATCTGTTGTCAGAAAAGTTAAAAAACGACACTTAAGCACTTCAGAAAGCAGCTTGCTGAATCTCTCTGATTGTATCAATGGTAGTTAGTCTAGTCTCTTATCCTGTAGACACGTCCAGTCAGTGGCTGCCCTTGGACAGTGCGACATACCATTGTGGTGTTACTTCTTTAGCCAAATCAGCCTTCAAGTT
>BLFK01000652.1:561645-572805 GCA_014634185.1 Astreopora myriophthalma | reverse complement strand
TCTTAACCCT
The DNA here is from genome assembly GCA_014634185.1 of Astreopora myriophthalma. Classification (NCBI taxonomy): domain Eukaryota; kingdom Metazoa; phylum Cnidaria; class Anthozoa; order Scleractinia; family Acroporidae; genus Astreopora; species Astreopora myriophthalma. The sequence goes on along the minus strand of BLFK01000652.1, from coordinate 572,795 downwards.
TTCCTGCCCAAGGGCTCCCCCAGTGACGAGTAAAGTCATCTGGCGCTAGACAGTAAAATCTATAAGTGGCACTCTTGGGCATTAAAGGGTTAAGATAACATGGAAAAAGATTGATTTTCTTGGAAACCCCAAATCAGCTTGTCATTTAATTTCTACCAATCCAGTGCATTTCATGTCTGTAAAATGTACCCAAAAATTGGACATGCTAGAAAACAACGTGTATGATTTCATTCACAAACCAAGCATTACGAGCCTGCATTACAATGACAAACAGTATGATTATCAGGAATCTAGCAATTGTGCTAGACAGCAAACATGAGTAATATCAATTTCACTTTTCCCTGACTTCTCTCAAAGACTTAAACTTTCCCTGACTTGAAATGAAATTCCCTGACTTTTCCCTGACCTTGAAGAATTTTTTTTTTCCCTGACCATTTCCTGACCTGTGGCAACCATGCAGGAGTCATCTTGTAACTAACTACTGTAACATCGTCCAGCTGAGTGTATACATTGAGTGAGGTTTTTGACAAGAAGAGTGGAAGTCATCTTCACATACATAGTTGTTACCTACTCTATCTGTTGTCAGAAAAGTTAAAAAACGACACTTAAGCACTTCAGAAAGCAGCTTGCTGAATCTCTCTGATTGTATCAATGGTAGTTAGTCTAGTCTCTTATCCTGTAGACACGTCCAGTCAGTGGCTGCCCTTGGACAGTGCGACATACCATTGTGGTGTTACTTCTTTAGCCAAATCAGCCTTCAAGTTTGTTTATTGCAGTTAATGGATAGAGCAGCCGAAACTGGAGCCATACATGTCCATGAGAGATCTCTGTTGGAGTAATGAATTCCAACCAAATACCATATACGTTGCCGGCACATTTCAGCATGGTACCTCTCACACTTTACCAGTCACTCCATCCCCATATCAGTTCGAGGGTGAAACAATTATCGGGAGTTTAAAAGCGCAGCTTAAGATAATTTTACGACTAAAGCCAAGGATGTACTGCATATTTCAGACCTGCAACTTTACTGTGACAATTCGTGCAAGAACAACTTACATGTACCACCCTATTATCAATGTTGATGCAGTGGTTCTACATGTGCTGCAAGCAACATTAAGATAGGGGAAGATGATAAGCAGTCATTTTCTTGGTTTTTATTCAAGACCTTTATCCAAGATTATTGGAACATAATTTTCTTGGCACTCTGGTCGAGCTGTAGAATTTGACAAGGATAAAAAAATTGAGACTTTAATACAAATAGTAATCAACCATCACCTGCCCATGGTCTCCAGTGTTGACTCTGTAAGATCATAGGTTGGCATGACGATGTCTAATGTGTCATCAGAGCCACACCATGACAGGATGGCAATTGGCTTGCTTTTATGTTTCACAAGTGGCCAGTCACCAAGATTAACAAAAAACTCCATACCAGGGAGGACAACCTGAAGCCAAAAAACATTGCCAGACATTACATAACCAATTTTACAATTTTCAATATGAAGCATTTTGATAAATGAGATTTCTTTCTTTGAGATTATATTGAGTGCCCACGTGCTTGGAAAATTGCACTAGTGATGGGACCATTTAAAAAGTCTCCTAAAAACGTTGGGTGAGCACTTATCTGGTAGTTAACTACACCATGATGTAAAACACACCACAGCCTGACGAAAAAACCAAATACATGAGACATTTTTGGGCAAGGACAGAAGAAGGATCTTCTTGCAGGCTTTCATGATCATGGTTGCTAAGATGGGTTGATTTAACAGAGAATGAAGGTGAAGACAAGTCTCCATCAGCAAAGACTGACAGCCCTTTGGTACACGAAAATGTGATTATGCCTGAACAATCCCTTATTGTCTATACTGGAAAACACCCAATTGAACATTGCAAGCTGAGAAGTACCTTTCTTGCAAGAGACAAGAGTATATTGTCCATGAACATTGAAAATCCCACATGCTGACCATAGGTCTTTCGGTACACCTACAACAACCAAATAAGTTGAATTTTTGTTATTAGTGCCTGGCTCCCATATTCACCATCATCATGACTACCAAAATTTTACACTATGTGCAGCCCCTTCCGGGAAAGTCCTTGTTCTTCAAAGCGGGGGTCTGGGTCAAGTCTGATTAAAACCCTTAAGTTATTGAGTTATTCATCCTAATGCACCACTAAGCAACCTCCCCATTTTTCCCCATGGTTTAGCCACACAGTGTTGGTAACTGCTCTGGATTTTGATGGGTTAAAAATTGATTTGAAACATAACACACTTATTTCCCTACAGAAAAACCTGACATTTGACATGGTACCTTGAAAAATATATAATAATAATAATAATCATCATCATCATCACCATCATCAATAACAACTTTTTAAAACATAAACAAGTGAATATAAAAGTTAAGAGCCGATGTTTGGGCATCATTGTGACACCATTCTCAAGGGAAAGTGAATAAATTAATGCAAAGATTTGATTTTGATAGTTTCTAAAAATTAGCATAATAAGGGCTCACAAGTTCTTCAAGTAAATACTTTTGTGCGAATTGAGTCTGTTTGCACATTTAAAGATGGTTTCAATTTTGGTATAAAAAGCATCTCCTTAATTAGGCAATCAAATTTGTTCGAGCATTTAGGAAGCACATGAAATTGTTCTGAAAAACAAGCAGATACTTTCAAACATAATTCGAAAGTGCGAACAGACTCGATTCGCACAAAAGTATTCACTTGAAGAACTTGTGAGCCCTTATTATGCTAATTTTTAGAACCCATCGAATCCTTGCATTAATTTATTCACTTTGCCATGTCAACTCTAAATAATAGTAATAGTAATAATAATAGTGGTCTTTATTCATCAACAAAGAGCAAACAGGCATGCTCAATTTACAGTATACTACAACACAAAATTAAAACTAAAAACTATGTAATATTAAAAAGACAACTAGTGATAAAAACTGATTTAAGGTGGTCGAACAGTTTTTTTTGCGGTCAGTGGTATTATTTTAGGGCTGGTGTGGATTTTGAAAAACAAAACAAATAAGGCGGTGACAGCAAAAAACTTTTGCTCTTGCTCGTGATGGTTCGGCAAATGTGGTGTAAATTCCCTTCCATTATGTAAATCAAAGCATTAAAAATCATGGATACGAAATACTGTGCATGCGCATGGCTTCAAAAATTGGATTGACGACTATTGCCTGTTTTTCCCAATTTCTCGTGAACCAGTCATTGGGTTTAAGAGAAATTTGGATTAAGAATACTTCAGACGATGATCTGAAATTTCACAGAAAAAAATTTGCAAAAACCATGAGACGCCAGTCAGCAAATTACCAGTATGAAAAGTTCGTCTGTTAAGATTCAATCATAACAGCTGTTACACTTTCTATACTTTATGTTCCTTTAGTAAGCAAATGCTGCTGATCTAGATGTGTTACTATGGGAACAGCGTGCAGAGCACCCAAAGTGTCAAAAATATAAACCTTTCTGGCAGTGCTCGTTTGTGTCCACGTTTGAGCTTTCAAGCAAAAAGAACCTAAAATATTGCCGTACAGGAAGCATAAGTACTTAAGAACTGTGTTCAGCCACCTTAAAATGCTTTGTGTTTATTCTAGGTAAAATGTAATTGTGTGGCCTTTTACATACTTGTCTAGTCCTTTCAGGTGATAAAAGTTCTCTTAGAGCAGTTTCTGTGGTAGTGATTCTGTGCCACAATTTTAAATCTCCACTTTTTAAATAATAATATATCAATCATGTATTGCTGCATAGAGACATTTCCAGACTTAACAGACCCAGCAAATAATTTATCAATCCTACTGAAGTACTTACCATAAAAAGCGCTATGTATGCAGAAGAATCTCTCTCGAATTGACTTAAAGTCATGATGAATTGAGTATTCTAGAAGAGAATCTACAAATGATCCTTGGTGCACTTAGCCACAATATTTAGGCAATTGCCATTCAAGAAGAGCCTGAAAAAATTCAGGGCTTAATGGGACTGCGGTATCAGTGCAGTGCTCCATAAACTCAGCTACAAAGCTACATCTGTTGGGTTTATGTGTTCCTGTGAAAGGACTTACATTATAGTTGCATCGATTTCACAATGGTTTTAGCATACCTGGTTATTGATGACAGAATAGTGGCAAAGAGAATGATGAGTCCCAAACCGCCTGACAGCTTCCTTGGCTAACTCTGTCAGATTTATTTGCTCAAACAGGGCAAGATCCTTCTGTATCTGTGGGTTTTTCACTGGACACTTCATGGCTTGCTCCCATTTCCTTGTATTTGATTCAGGACAAAAACAAGTCTCATGATACACTCCTCCTGACAACCACAACAACATGCTACAGTTTGAGATAATTCACGGTTAATTAAGTGCCATAGTCTTCATTTGGGAGTGTTTTTCACTAGTTGCCTTTCTGCATATATAGGTTATGTTCAAAATGTTTCTTGAAGCCTGCTTTAAACTTTGCATTTTACATGCACTGAATCAAATAATCAGGCCCACTTAAAATGTTGCATTTCAAATGTGCTGAATTTAGGGTGAGCAAGTCGAATATTCAACATTACTTTGACAGTGGTTTTATATGTAGAAGAATTTCACATGCAACAAGTATACAGACTTGGGTTTCTGGCACGGGTGGATCATGCAGATCAAGGTAATTCATGTGGTAACCTAAGTTAGGGCGTACTAAATTAGAGCATACCAAGGCCTCCCACCATAATGATTATATCTTATGAGATTATAATAATGATAATGATATCGCATTTATATAGTGCATTTTCTATGAAGATATCCAAATGCGCTTTACAACACTTTCTGGGGGACTTTGCCAGACTGCTTTATGGTGCAGTTCACGATCTTAAATCTAATAACGAGTAGAATTCACAGGTGCCCCCAGAACAGAATGAGTGATAGACCATCACACTGGGGACTACGTCCCCTACTCTTCTCTTGTGTGGGTTCTTTAACGTCCCACACAAGTGTTGTGAGACGGGACCTACGGTTTATCGTCCTTATCCGAGAAGACTAGAAAGTCTAACCATTTGCAGATGTCATTACAAAGGCAGCACCTTCTCCTCAGTTATTTTAAGACCCTAAGTGTTGGTCCGGCTGGGATCTGAACCCACGACCTTCTGCTCAGCAGACTGGTGCCTTATCCCTTTGTGTTAACCAGGCAGCGGTATATGACTACATCAAGCGACAGTGAGCACACGTGTATAGCTTTGTTCCTGATAATGTCTCCTGAATCTTTGTCAAACTAAATGAATTTTATGTCAATTCAAATAGATTTCAGTTGAGTTTCATCCACTAAGGTTTTAATTTTTAGACTTGCATAGTATTTTATACTCGAAACAATTTAGATTTCAAAATTACTCTACTGCATTAGCTTTGATTGATTTAATTTGCAACATATCATCAGCCATGGAATGAAAATGAAACAACTTTAGGCATCTCCTTGTATCTATCCAAGGCATTCGATAATATTAATCATGAAACAGTGTGAAAAACTGCAACACCATGGCATTCGAAGCACTGCTTTGGGGTGGATAAAAAGCTATCTGTTCAGTTTAGGTCTTGTTGTTGTTATTCTAGGAAAATTTTGGCTGGTGTTCCACAGGGCTCAATTCATGGACCTCTTTTGTTTATTTTGTATGTTAATGATCTTTCTACTGTCACTCATTTGACTCAATCTCTACTCTTTGCTGATGACAAGTATTTTCCCACCCACCTTATTTCTATGTTATTTTTATAACAGCAAGCTTGCAAAAATAATTACTTGGCTTAAAGCAAATAAGCTATCTTTAAATTTGACAAAAACAAAAAGTATGATTTTTCACCCAAGGAAAAAGAAAAGGTTAATGTTAATGTCCCTCTTGTTCACAAAAATACTGTGATCGAGCAAGTCGTGGAGAGCAAATACCACCCCCATATTTAGCCAACTTAAAATCACTGACATACATAGCATTACTTCCTTTTCTATCACTACTTTCATGTATTTGTATCATCTGTAACCAGGGTGTATGATCCATAACCAGCGAATATGAAGCCTCTGATGAAGCCATGAGAGATCAATTTATTGTTGGCTTGACATCTGAAGCACTTCAGGTTCAACTGATTGGAAAGGAGCACAGGCATTGGGATACTTCACAAGCCAAGGTAACCCTGAAAGAAGTAGTGGAAGTTGCAAAATGCTTTGAAGCAACTACATACACCATTCAGCTGTTGAAAACTGCCAGAGGAAACCATGAGCAAGTGAACTACAAAACCAAAACTAAAATTATACCTTGTTGTTACTGGTGTAATGGAAGTCACCAAGAATACCGGCAACAACATTGCCCTTCCCATGGGAAAACATGTGTCTATTGTTGAATCACTGGCCATTTTTTTGGGCTTGCAAAAGTAAAGGATGTCCGTAAAAATGTTTTTTGGGGTACCTGCACATTATACACAGTTAACGAGGCAAAAACTGACTTCCACATGCAACACCATGCTGGAAAGCGCACTGGTAGACTGCTTCCCAAGGAAACAGGAAAGTTCAGTGGTAGGGATGCACAAGTGCTTCAGTACTTAAGGATCTTTGCAGACAAAATCAATTTAGCTGAAGACAATGCTCAGCCTCTCTTACCAAAGGAAGTTAGAAAACAGAATATCCTCTACTACGCTGGTGTATTCAAAGAAGGCTGAGGGAAACCTTTGGGCAACCCTTGGCATATCGAATTGAATGCATGTGTTACCCCGCTCCATGCTCCAAGATGCCATATCCCAGTAGCCAAGCTTGAAATAGTCAAGAGGAATCTGTGACAACAAAACTATCAAACCAGTTATGCAGCCCACTGGGTGGTCATCAAACATTTTGATCAAAGAAAAACCAAACGGAAAGCTTAAAATATGCATCAATCCAAGCCAGACTATCGACAGAGGAATCAGGAGGCCAGTATACACCACTCCAACGATTGAAGAGAAAACAGACGTGTCAGAAGCATTCCACACCACTGAACTTGATGATGAAACAGCACTATTCACCACCTTCCTGGGGCCAATGGATGTTACACATGCAAGCCATTTGGCATCTCTTCAGGTCCTGAAGAAAATCAATGCTGCCAGCAAGAGTACTCTAGATTGTCTTTCCGGCGTGATCAACATAGCTGATGACATCTACATATTTGGATCTGGTGACACTAAAGAAGATATTGATATTGACTGCAGCAAAAATTTCATATGCCTCTTGGACAGAGACAGATGCAGTGATCAGGATTTGACTGTCTGCAAGGAAGCTTCAATTGAAGACATCTCCCAAAACCTTTATGGGACACCGACTCAGATAGGGGCCTGGAACCTGACCCATCCGAGGTGTCCACCATTACAGAAATGCAGAGACCGACAGACCGAGCAGGTGTACAATGCTTTTTAGGTATGTGTCAATACCAAATTCTGCCCAAGCCTTTTCTAAAACAGTCCTACCTCTCAGAGAACTGACCAAGCAAGATGCATTATTTGCATGGTCCAACAACTACAAAATTTCTCTCAACACAGCAAAAGAGCTGACTGCCCAAGTGGTGCACTCCTTCCAAATGGTTGGCCAGTATGCTTTACCCCACAGTCTTAACAGCACTGAAACAAACTATGCCCAAATTGAGAAGGAGTGCCTGGTGATTGTCACCTGTTTTAAGAAGTTGCATCAATACCTATACAGAAAACAGGACATAACAGTTCATTTGGATCATCAGCCTCTAGATGTGACATTCAAGAAACCATCGGCATGGACCCATGCAGACTTCAGTGGATGATGCTAAAACAGCAGCACTCCCAGTTTGCAGTTAGCTACAAAAAGAAGAAAGAACTATATGTAGCAGACACCTCTAGTTCTTGCAAGCCTACATGTGGTTTGTAGTAGTGGTAAATGGGTGGCCTGACCAGAGGAAAACACTGCCTGAACATATTACGACAGTGTCCTTTTCAAGTCAGAACAGGTCATAATTCCCACATCACAGAGGCCCAAAATGCTGGTAGCCCAGTAGTCCATAGCATGTAATTGTTCACATGGTATTTCAAAACACAAAATTTCAGTTGACCTATGTTGGGTGACCAGTACATAATAATAATAATAATAATAATAATAAAAATGAATAAATTCCATAGCTTCTGTACTTTTGTCAGTGACATGAGCTAATACAGATATTTCCCCTGCACATTAGCCCAGTGGATATCAAGCATTGCTCTCATACAATTTGTATTTTCATATGTTTTGTTTTCATTGTAGTGTTTAAAAGGGTGTCCTGTTCAAAGATGCTTTCTTTACATGCCAGCTTGTTAATGTCATTTGATCTGAACGGTAATCTGCACAGTATTAGCCAAAGGTGGAAGAAAACGAAGAGGTCATTTAAGTTGTATCTGTTCAGCAAAGGAGTAACAGACAGGTCACAAAAATGAACTCTGTTGTTGCATGCAGTGGGTGTTGACAATCAGGAAATTCATTTTACCCTGGTGAATGAGGAATGTGGGTTGTGAAGAACTGTGGGTTTTTCTAGGAACACAGTTGGCAAGAAGGATGGGAAGAAATCTTAGTTCTTGGTCAGTGGCACCAAGATGGCTGCCACAATGTTTTGAAGAGGACACACTTCACTTGGTGCCGTAATCAGCAACATCTACAACGTGTCTCTTTGCGATGGTGTAATACCATCTTTGAAGCGTGCGAATGCCCACCTGTTACCAAAACAGAGTCCGGCAAGTTCCATTCAAAATGATGTCTGGCCTGTATCTCTGACATGCCAGGTAGCTAAGCCTATGGAAGGTGTTACTATAGTGAGGATCCTCCCATCCCTTGTAAGTAGGTGAGATATTAAAGAATTTGCCATTCCTGGGAAATTCACTGTTCAGGTTATTGTCTATCTACTACATCTAGCTCTAGAAGCCCTTGACCATGGTAATTGCTCTGTTAGATTCTTCTTTTTACCAACTTTTGGAAGGGCTTTGACATAATAGATCACAATGTGTTAATAAATAAACTAGAGTACGACCTACATTCTTGTCTAATTAGGTGGATAGCAGCGTTCCTGGAGGGTAGGTCCCAACGAGTTTGTCTAGGGTCATAAGTGTCATCAACAAAGTTTCTTAATGGTGGGATACCTCAGGGTACAAAGCTGGGTCCTATCCTTTTTGCTGTTATGGTAAACAACCTAGTGTGCTCCTGGGGCCCGACAGCCAAATTTGTTGACGATTTAACTGTGATAGAAATAGTTCCTCATAATTCTCTATCTGTTATGAGGCACATTGCTAATGATATTCAGTCATTTGCTGCTAATAATAACATGCAGCTCAATCCAAGCAAATGTAAACTTATGTTGCCTAGCTTTCTTCAGTACAACAGCTGTGTGTGGGAGCCTATTGCACTTGGTGGAACGCACATAGAGGTTGTTGAGTCCTTTAAGTTACTCAGTACCTTTATTTCTGAGGACAATATGGGCTACGCACTGCGAATATGTACTGAGGAAAAGCAACCGAAGGCTGTATGTCATTCACAACTTGAAGGAAAGGAATGATGAATGAAAGAAATGATTATGACGTGCGGGTTACAAATGAACTGAAGAAATGATCCAATTTAAGCAATTGCCTCTTATTTGACTTGAAAAATTCAAGCGACTCCAACGGGATTTGAACCCACAACCCCTGTGATGCCAGTGCAGTGCTCTTACCAACTGAGCTATGAAGCCACACAGTTGAGAGCAGGTCAATTTGTTAGACTAATCATTTCTGCTCTCAACTGTGTGGCTTCATAGCTCAGTTGGTAAGAGCACTGCACCGGCATCGCAGAGGTCGTGGGTGCGAATCCCCTTGGAGTCACTTTCAGGATCATTTCTTCAGTTCATTTCTAACCCGCACTTCATAATCATTTCTTTCATTCATCATTCCTTTCACGGGAAAACATGCATGAGCCCAACAAATTGACCTGCTGTCAACCGTGTGGCTTCATAGCTCTGCTGGTAAGAGCACTGCACCGGCATCGCAGAGGTCGTGGATTCGAATCCCGTTGGAGTCACTTGAATTTTTCAAGTGCATATAAGAGGCAATTGCTTAAATTGTCCAAAAAGTGTGAGGATCATTTCTTCAGTTTGGCTTTGATCTCGTTGACCATAATGTACTTATTAGTGAGTTAGAATTGCTTGGTGTTCACATATGCTTAACGAACTGGATAGGCGCATTTCTAACCTCAAGATGAGTCAGTACAAAGAAAACCTCTGTGCATTATGCTCCCTGATTTGAGTTACGCTGAGGCCTTCACCGAACCTTATTACAACCTCTCTCGGAGCGTAGGGCGGAGGCATGCTGCAAATTTCTTTTGCGATCACAACACCAAGAACCCATGAAATCGGTCCTGCACAGGATACCATTCAACATGACTACAGTCTCCGTTCAGGACGTAGCCAGTCGTTGACCCTTAAACTAAACATGAAGAGATTTAGTGAGTTTGTAACAATTAAATTCAGCAATTGTATTATGTAGTAGCTTATGCAATATAACTACTGTTATCCAGGATCTCCTGCCATTGTAATTGAATAAACCATACCTACTTATCTACTTACCCCCTCTTAGGGCAACGGATCATAAAGGATTATTGGCATTTGCTGACCAGTTAAAGAGCTGTGAGCATACTTTGGAGTCAATTGGTTACCTGGACAAAATTAATAGTGCGATAATTTAAGAAGAATTGTCTTGAGACTCCGTTTCCATCTTTGCACAAAGTTCATTGAGGTTGCTGATCAGATTCAACAAAGTGGACAACGTCCTAACATCAGTCACATTGCCGAATTTCACAAGGTGAAGGCTCGAGCTGCAAATAACCCAGTATTTGGATGTCTGATGGACATAGAACGCGAGAGAACAGACAATCTGAGGCGAAGACCGAAGACTAGAAAACCTTTACTTCCAAATGAGCGAGGAACTGCCTTTAGTACTAGAGAAACAGAACTCAGAGAATCCTCAAGTTACTCTCCAAATTCGGAATTCTCTTCGACAAAGTACCAAAGGTGTCCAGTGTGCAACGCACCCCATCCGTTAGTGAGGTGCCAGATTTTTGCTGAAAAAACCTTTGAAGAACGTTTGCAAGTAATGCGAAAGGCTCAGCTATGTCACAATTGCTTTAAGTACGGCCATATAGCCGT
>BLFK01000652.1:554145-556645 GCA_014634185.1 Astreopora myriophthalma | reverse complement strand
GTAATCTTCCAGACCCTGAGGAGACTGCAGGGCACTGAAACATTAAGTATACAAATCCAAACTGTACAAAACTTGATGCAGTAATGAAATTCTATACTGTACTCAATTTTTTTTATGTATTTACAGTAGAAAAATCAATTACATTAGAAACACCAGTATGGTACTCAATACAAAAATATGACCACTTGACAGCTGATAGAGTCATGACTAGAGTCAAGTGCACATCAGAGACAATTGCTTAAATTGTCCAGAAAGTGTGAGTATCATTTCTTCAGTTGATTTCTAAACCGCACTTCATAATCATTTCTTTCAGAGTCATGACTGCCAACATAAAATCACTTGTTTTTATGTAATTATGACACCTTTTCCAGTTTATAAGAACATGCTGAATTTTTCAGGCTGATCTTGTTCTTATAATCAAAGTGGCTGTGAGCCACTGAACTTGGAAAATAAATTATGAAGGGGTGTTATGAGGTATTACTTATTAAGGAAGTACTTGCAATGTGAGGGCAGCTTCTGTGAGTACCGGAGCACAGATTACGTAAGCTTACGTAAAACAAAAGAAATAAAAGACAGGAAACAAAACAACTCCAAGACTATTCCCAAGTTACCAAAAGTACAAAGCTTTCGGGTAAGAAGACCCAATGTGAGGGCGTGTAGGTTTCAAACAAGAATAAAATAATGCCTTTCCATCCCTCCCTGGAGGCTTTTTGGCAAGTCGATGAACGTTTAGTCGTTGTTTTCAGCAGATAAGTTGCCTCTTGGTGGCTTAGGCCATTTATTTGTTTATACGGCAATACTGGAAATACTTGGAGGAGTAAATATTTTCTTAACAGTTATTGAAAACAAAATAAAAAAACTTTCTGGTATTACTTTTTACCCATGGTCTTGTTTGCAGTTGTTGGTTTCCAAGGTTAGTCTTGTCACTCAACGCTCCATGCCACCCTCCGGAGGCTCGTGGATTGTTCTGAGCTCCCCAAAAGACAAGAAAATCCTTTTCGATCCCCAGATGTGGCACATTTCAGGATGGTCGCAATTTAAATGCAATTTGCATAAGGCCCCGAATATTACATTTTGTTGATGGCTTTATTTTAGCTTTCTTCTTGTGCGAATTAAGGCCCGTTCCAAACGGCGTTTGAATCAGTTTGGTTCGGCAGATTAGATTTGGAGCAGCAAACAGCATTAAACTCGGCAGGGTCTGTCGCACTATGTGACGTTGGAGCAGCGGCTGATTGTCATGTGCCAAACCTAATGCATAAGTTACTGTAATGTATTTTTCATATAACGGCACTCGTGATTGCCTCAAAATTGAGTGGCATGACAAGTCATGAATGAAGCTCGAAGTCGTCGGTAAAAAAAAAAATTCTGTCACGTTTCTGTCACGCCTTCAATTTACGAGAAACGGGTCTGTTTGAGTGAGTTTCTTTGGCGCAAATTCATTTTTTGTTGTTTCTTCGTGATACTAGCTCAGCTTATGAGATTCCCCTTAACTGGTCAAATTTACCCGTCTAAATACAAAGATGGAATCTTGCAATTGAATTTGCTTACAATATTTGTAATGTATTGCTTGAACAGCGAGATATTAGCCACAGCTTTTATTTGGACAGAGTTCTTGAATTCGGAACGCATATTTTCCCATCGAATTAAGTTCGACGCAAGCACGCTGTCTGCATCAGCCGTCGCTCCAAAGTTGAACCTTGTTGACTTTGGTTTGGCACGAGTGGAGCGGCGTTTTGATCGGGCCTAAGATTACTATTTATTTAGGATTACTTATGCCGTGGTCGCGTTGTGATATCCCCTCGTTATTGCTAATGAGGTCAGTAAAAGAGACTTGTTTTCAAACTCAAAAGTTTATTTAACGTTTCTTGTGTTTAGACCACCGTCTGGAGCTTTTAATCATTCATTTATATCGGTTGCTTTCGAAATCACAATATCACGTTGTTGTGAAGGAAAGAAACCACGAAGACTTTCCCTTGCAATCGAGTCGCTATATAAGAAAGAACCATAAGTATTTTCCTTACAATCAAAAAATCCTTTCACCTTCTACCTCTCAAAAATAACTAACTTGATAAGGTGCAAACAACTGTAGTGCCTTAGACAGCGAATGTTCGAAACCTGGGGGGACACTCCGATCAAATGTCGTTGGATGCTCGTCGTCTCGGGTACAAATCAAGGATTCTGGACTCGCTTAGGGTGTTGATGATGAAAGCTCACCATTTTTAGATGTCGAAGTATACTTTAGGGTGCACTCTAAGGAATAATAATAAAATAAATTTCTGTCTTTAGGCTCGGATTTCCACTGATCTCCCAAGCACATGAGTCGGGTCTACAAAGGGCGTGCAGGACCCTTTCTTGAACAGTAGCTAGTAATCTAACTATTCCATTCTAAGTCGTATTTTTTAGACGTCTAATGAAACTCAAGCAACGCCCACGTTAGTCTCCTTTATGAGTTAAATGCAAATTTTCCGAAGAGCATCGCTGAGCCTTTTCATATGGGAGT
>BLFK01000652.1:537252-552252 GCA_014634185.1 Astreopora myriophthalma | reverse complement strand
AAGTCCCTTTGTCCATTTCGTCGCTTCATTAGGCATTCGTCTTTCATATAAAGGTATTGTATTTCCTTTTGTAAGTCAGTTCTTGTACCTGGAGTTGCCGTACAGATCTTGTAAGTAGTTTATTTCAGTCGTGGTTTTTGGCGTTTCTGAAGTTTAGTTTCAAGTATCTTGCTAGTAACTTTGTATTTCTATATTTCCTTTCTGTAGTGAATCATTAAGTTAAGTACGAATCTCAAGCTGTACACAAGTTTAATTACAGCGATGGTGATGTCAGAGTATGCGTGGACATGCGCCATGCAAACAAAGCGGTTGTCAGAGAAAGGCATCTGATTCAAACAGTAGAACTCTTGCATGACTTAAATGGTAGCACAGTTTTTAGCAAAGTTGATTTAAAGTGGGGTTTTCACCAAATCTTTGCAAGTGAGGACAGTTGGCATATCACGACCTTTGTGACGCATCATGGCCTGTACCGTTACAAACAGCTGACGTTTGGCGTTGTGTCTGCCCCTGAGAAATACCAGCAAATAATTAGACATGTGCTCAAAGGTTGTGAGGGTGTTGCTAATGTCACGGATGATCTGATTATTCATGGCAACAGGGTGGAAGAACATGATAACAAGCTCTTTGCAGTATTGGACAGGTTACTTGGTCAGGTTAACACTCAATGGGAACAAGTGCAAGTTCCAGATGCCGAAACTAACTTTTTTCGGTCATGAACTGACTAGTGATCGCATAAATCCGAGTGAAGAGAAGATTGCTGCAATTCGAGATGCAAGACCCCCCTAAGGACGCTACTGAAATCAGGTCGTGCATGGGTTTCATCCACTTCTCAGCCAAGTTCCTACCAGATGTTGCATCAGTAGCCACGTCTTGGAAGGGCACCAAGTTTGCATGGGGTGAAGAACAGCAGATGGCTTTCGAGAGTCTGAAGCAAATAATCACACAAGCAGACATGCTAGCATATTACAAGATCAGCTACAAGACATGAATCATCGCAGACGCTTCACCAGTTGGTCTGGGTGCAGTAATTCCCCAGCTGCAAGGAGATATTTGGAGGGTTACTGCGTATGCTTTGAGAAGACAGAGAGAACATACAGCCAGACCGAGAAGGAGGAGTGTGGGTCAAGTAAAGTCAATTTTTACTTCAACTCACACAGATATTACATACAGAGAATTAATATTAAGACAAATAATCTAAAAGCAAGAGGAACACAGATAACTAACATACAATGAATTGTGTAAAAGTCTGAGGCACCTAAATAGTTCTTGGAACTAATCAAGTAGGCGACCCAAAGGAAAACAAAATTTATCAAAGGAATAGAGTGCTGAAACAACAACTTAAAAAGTATTACTTCATGGACTAACTACTAACTCCCTACCTACTAATTTACAAAGAAATAATGATATGTACAACTTAAGGATCAATAATACTGTTATAATCAGCGATCATTAAATTCTTTGTATTTTTTATAAATTTGGAAAAAGGAGTAATTTGTTTTACATTAATCGGTAAAGAATTTCAGAGGTTAGTACCAGTATAACAAAGAGAGCGAATACCACATTGGGTAGTATGAACAGAAGGGACAAACGGATCTTGATCTAGTGACTGATGGGTAGCATGTGAATGAACAGAGGATATTTGCTTAAAACAGTCAGAAAACAGGAAGGAGTCATTTTATGAAACCACTGATAAACAAAGGAAAGGATTTCATAGTGAATTATATCACAAAATTTTAATACAATTTCAAGAATTGGCTCTGAATGTGATACAGGTTCTGAAAATGTCAAAATTCTGACTATTCATTTTTGTAAGATGATGACTGGCTTTAAATAGGTTGGATATGTTAGACCCCATACATGAATACCATATGTACGAAAGGGATAGATTAGTGAATAAGTTAGTTAGTATATCAATATAGTTAGTATATCAATATTGACATAGTACCTTAGTTTAGAGAGAATAGCAACAGTTTTTGACAGTTTTAGGCACAGTTCATCAATGTGGTATTTCCAGGTCAAGTTTGAGTCAAAGGTAACATACAGGTATTTCACAGCAGGAACTTGAATTGAAGAAGTGATCCTCACACTTTCTGGACAATTTAAGCAATTGTCTCTTATATGCACTTGAAAAATTCAAGTGACTCCAACGGGATTCGAACCCACAACCTCTGCGACACCGGTGCAGTGCTCTTACCAACTGAGCTATGAAGCCACACAGTTGAGAGCAGGTCAATTTGTTCGAATCCCGTTGGAGTCACTTGAATTTTTCAAGTACATATAAGAGACAATTGCTTAAATTGTCCAGAAA
The DNA here is from genome assembly GCA_014634185.1 of Astreopora myriophthalma. Lineage (NCBI taxonomy): Eukaryota > Metazoa > Cnidaria > Anthozoa > Scleractinia > Acroporidae > Astreopora > Astreopora myriophthalma. The sequence goes on along the minus strand of BLFK01000652.1, from coordinate 549,944 downwards.
GTGTGAGGATCACTTCTTCAATTCATTGCTAACCCGCACTTCACAATCATTTCAGTAGGAACTTGCTTAATATTTGGTAAGTCTGTCGGGTTCAGGGTTCCTGGTCGGTGCTGCCACTGCTCAGGACTTGTTCACTGAATTTTGCCAATTCAGTTGGCAACAAACAGCTTGTACTCTCAGCTCTGACTGTGCACCCAGTACCACACAATCTCTGAATCAGACCAGAAGATGGTTCACAGTAATCACTTTCAGGATATTCTGGGCCAGACGACTTGATAGGACAGCACCCATGAGCTCTAGCCTGGGAATGCTCATTGCTTTTACTGGAGACACAAGGCATTTTGACGCAATAAGTCACGATGATGGAGTGTTGTCGAGGTATCAACAGACTAAATAGGCAATGGATGCCAAGGCATCTTTAGAAGCATCTGAAAAAAGGTGCAGCTCAATGTTCTCTGGGTTTGCTAGACGCAGACAACGAGGGACAGCAACATTTGACAGATGTGGAATTTCCAATACCCAGTTCTCCCACTTGGCCTTTAAATCTTCAGGTAACACACCATCCCAGTAAACACCAGACAACCATATCTCTTGCGTCAGGACCTTTGCTCTCATCATAAATGGTGCCAGGAACTGAAGTGGGTCAAAAGGCTTGCTATAGTACTCAGTATGTTTCGCTTCGTGGGCACTCTGTTGTCATCAGGCACTTCCACTTGGAAGGTGAACACATCTCTCAGTTTGCCACATGACCCCAGCATAACAGGAAAAACATAGGAGCTGGTCGAACATGGGTCTAGCATGACATTGACCCTCAGTTCTTTATTTCCGTTGCTGATCATGGCTGGAACAATCCTAAGTGACACATGTTCGACATGACCAGTGCTGTATGTCTGCTCTTGAGGGTGAAGATTAACCGGTGCTGGGTCATTAATGCTTGCCGCTGTGGAAGGGAGGGGTCTTGCTCCTGAAGGAGGTTGCTCCTCCTGCCTGAATGGCAAGGCCTCTGCTCACAGTTGGCCTTGTGACCTGTCTGCTGTATGATGGGAAGTGCTTTCATGGAGATAGCTGCTGTAACTGGTACTTAAGCATCCGTCAACTCCCCATGGCTTAACATTAGGGCAGTCCTTGCTGCGATGGCTGCTAGGCAACGATAACAACGGCAAGTGTTTCCAATCAGCTCCTCTCTCTTTAAATGTTCTGCAAACCCAAGATGGGTGGTCCTCGTTACAGGTGTCGACAATGAGCTTCTCACTTTAGATCTTGTCATAAACCGTCTGGCATGAGTTCGATCACCTCGAACTCCACTTCTTCATTCTTCTGGCCTTTTTCCGAGCCCACTCCTCTCCTCATTAGCTTCTTCCATGATCTGTACTCTGAGCTCTAGCCAATCGACGAGTGACTCAAAGCTGTCTTCCAGAGAATGATCAATCAGCCAATGTTTGTACAACTGTACATCTTCCTCAGAGAGCTTGTCCTTTGTGGTGAAACTCTCTCGAGTACAATTTGAAAGTTCTCCTTGTCCTCTAAATTTTGGGTTTGCACTTTTTGCCAGCCACGCAAAGCAGTCAGGTGTTTGACCTGTAAATGCCTCTCTCCCCGGACTTTCTTAAACTTGGCCTTTGCTCTTTCATAAGCATTCAGAGAGTATCCAATGTCTTTAACCACTGTCAGGGCCTTTCCTGTCAAACTGCTTTGAAGTAGCAACATTTTTTCACCCACTGGAATATTCATTCCATCAACAATGGACATAAATGGTGCCTTCCACGGCTCATAGTCAGCTTTGTCTTCTCCTGAAAACTCCACAACTTTTATCTTGATGGGCGAGGTCCTTTGCACAAGTCTTTCACTGTATTCCTCCCGCATGTTTGCATTACTCTTGTACAGTAAATCAGGGGAATGAGAGATGCCAAGTGAGATAGTACCCTTATCATACAGGCTAGACTCTCATTCTGCTGCATCTACTCGCAACTGATTCAGCGCAGCCACCCTTCACGCCTCATCAGTCTGCTGCTTGGTCAGTCGGAGTTCAGCGCTGATTTTCTCTAACTCCCATTCCTTCTGTCTTTGTTCCTCTTCCACTTGAAGTAGGCGGTCACTGGCCTCTTTAGCCTCCTGCTGTTTGTTTTACATATGAGGACTTCAAAGAAACTTTCATCATTTACATGCAATTTCTTTGAAAGCACAAATGACTCTTCTTCTCCATTGTCAAGCCTTTCTTTTAAATGTTTTTCTCCAGTCTCAATGATTTCATCAACTGACCTCACTATCTCATCCACTTCTTTGTCCAGTGTATCGATAATTGCATTGGCATCCTCGATTGTTTCATTCAGCACATAAATCTCCTTTTAACTGGCAATAATTTTGTCAATGACACTTGACTCCCCTTTAATCTTATTCATGGCCCTTCGCACAGCACTTTTACTTGGCAAAGTTCATCTGATGTGCTGTTCCCTAGAAGCTCGGTCAATTGATTCTTTGCTCTTGTCAGTCTAGACTGACAAGAGCAAAGGGTTTGAATCTTAAGGTTTCAATCTTAGAACTAATGGTACTCACTGTGGTTCCAGCTTTTTGCTTTCCTTTCTGGTGACAAGTTGTTCATGGGTTTTGCCTTTTGCCGAGGGTGGCGAGTCTTGTTCTGTGCTTGTTAAGTCTTGGTCTTTTTGGCTCGTGGTTGCCATCAGTGTTCACTCATCTGCTCATATCCGCAACCGTCGAATTCCACATTTTTTACTTTCAGTAAATCCAATAAATCCGGCTCAAAACGTCTCTTGCAATAGAACGGTCGTATCAAAGATGGCCATTTTTTCACACTTGGTAGAGCATGCGCCCGCAACACACTAAGTCAAATACAGTGGTAACTGCTAAGACGTCACACGTCAATGACAAATTCTTTTGTTAAAAAGTATTTTTACGCACATTAACAAGAAAGTTAAAAATATTAGCAATAGCAGGGGGATTGTGAATAAGTTTACCATTTTCTATAACTGTAGCTATGCTCAGCTTTTACTTTATTAATAGTTATCATTGATCTAATTCCTGACCAAATTTTTGTCAGGTAAAGTGACTTACTAGCTTTCATACCTTTAACAACACTATTTCTGAAATTCTTCTAAAGGGATATTAATTTATTCATATCTGCATGTTAAAGAAATCTTGCTCTGAGGTACGAGGATAATCATACACTTAGGTCACGTAGTTAAGACAAACAACGGACCGCAGAGCAAAGTGTGGTGGCCAAAGATGGACAGTGATGTGGAGAAGCTGTGTTAAAGTCTCTAAAGCTGCTGGACCAGATGGTATTCTTAACAGCGTTTTGAAAGAATTTCTCTGACGAGCTAGCATATCCTATTACTGAGTTGTTCAACCATTCGTTTGAGGCTGGTTTGTTTCCAGAGTTGTGGAAACAATTATTTATCACCTATTCCGAAAACTCGTCCACTACAGTCTGAAAATGACCTTAGACCTATTTCTCTCACTCCTGCTTTGTCAAAAATCCAATAAGACTTTGCTGTGAAGTGGCTGTATGAAGACATTGGCAAGAAAATTGACCTTCGTCAGTTGGGTTCTATAAAAGGCTCTTCAACATCGCTCTGCCTGGTCGACCTCTTACACAATTGGCTTAAATCTCTTGACAAGCCCAGTCGTTACCTATATGGATGCTTGCTTGCCTTTAGTAAGGCTTTTGATCGCATTGATCACACAATTCTTGTGCGGAAGTTAATTAATCTTGGTGTACGCCAATTAGGCTGTAATCGTTGGAAGTATGTTGACAATATCACCCTGTCTGATACACTCCTTCGTGGTCAGTCCTCTTGTCAGCAGTCTGATTTGGATAGAATTCACCAGTGGGCTGTTGACAATAACATGCATCCAAAGCAAGCCATGATCTAAATGTAAGATTATGCGCATGTGTTTCTTCAGCAAGCAGCCAGTTGTTTTCACCATTAACGGTAAGCCACTTGATTTTGTTTTTTCTCATAAGGTTCTGGGTTTAACCCTTCAATCAGATCTTTGCTGGAATGCACATGTAGATTCCATTGTGCCGAAAGCTGCCAAACGAATCTATATTCTCTGTATTCTCAGATGTTCTAATGCGAGCACAACCGATCTTGTTACTGTTTATGTCACTCTCATTAGACCTCTTCTTGAATATGCAGTAGTGCGTCTGACAGGCTGCACGTGAATTTCTGAAAAATCTCTGAATTCAAGCAATTTTTTTTTTGAACCAAATCTTTTTACCATCGAGATAAGATCAGACTTATGCTCGTGGTGTCATTCCTCGGTCTCCAATGGATATAAACTACACAAGGGAGGCTCTGAAAACGATCTCTTCGTCAATGAAGGCAGAACCACTCAACCACAACTTGTGGCGTCTTCTTTCCAACTTATGAATTTCGCGTTTTCAACCTACGTGTCGGGGCAAACGAGCTGGGCAATGAAAGCAAAGACCTATTTCGGTTGCTATAGGGTGCAGATTCCTGAGGAACTCTGCGTTTTCTTCCATTTCCATCTCCAAAAGTTATGAAGGACATCATTTGGATATTCCAAGCCAGAACTTATTAAATATTCAACTTAACACCTCATCTGCTGGCAAAACCAACAACACGGAAACCAATTGTGCCGGAACCGGACCTGCTCCCAGAGAAAAATGCGCCAAAGTTCCCAACCTGATGGTAGCAAATGTCTCTTGCCCCTAAAATTGATGAAGTGAGTGAATTTGTTTATCGCGAGGAGGCCGATCTAGTGATTATCACGGAATCCTGGCTGAAAGAGCATGTTCCTGACGGAGTTGTTGACATCCCCGGCTTCACAGTGGTGCGTCATGACCGACTGGAACGGATGCATGGCAGTGTATGTGCTTATATCAGAGAAGGAGAGTACAGATATAAACATCTAAAAGATCTGAACTGCGGCGATGAACACGAGGGTGTGTGCCTGCATATTCGACCCAATCGCCTCCCTCGGGGATTCTCCTGTATCATAGCCGCTCCGCTGCCATATACCACCCTCCCAAGGTTGATGATCGATCTTTTCGGGAGCACCTGTTTCAGTCTGTCTCTGACTGAGTCTGAGTATCCAAACTGTGGCATCCTTGTAACTGGGGACTTTAACCGTTTGGGCATTTGTGGTCTTTTGGGGCATTTTCGCCTCAAACAAATCGTGAAAGTACCAACTCGTAAAGACGCTACCCTCGATTTGATACTGACGAATATGCATGAGCATTACTCTGCGCCCCAGGCCTTTCCACCATTTGGCCTGTCGGACCACAATACGGTGATGGCAACGGTGTTGCATGGAAAGCGTAACAATAACTCCAAGAAAACCATCAAAAAGCGGGACCTGCGGGCCAGCTCCAAGGCTGCAATGGGGAGGTATCTAAATCTTTTTGACTGGCAGTTACTTTTTGCTCCCCTGACAAGTTGCGAGGAGATGTGGAATACATTTTTTGAGGTAGTCTGTACTGGTCTAGACATCCTAATGCCAGAAAAGGAGTACCGCGTCTGTACAGCTGACCCCCCCTGGATCACTCGGAGATTGAAGTCACTCATCGTCAAGAGACAAAAGGCCTTTAACACTCATGGCCCTGACTCAGTCTTATTTAGACACGTCAGAAATGTCGTTAACAGGGAGAGGAAAGCGTGCCAAGGCCGGCTTTATGAATCGAAGGTACAACAACTGAAGGGAGAGAACCCCAGGAGGTGGTGGGATGAGGTGAAACGGCTTAGCGGTGCAAAGACAAAGGGTGGGGACTTGATAAGTCAAATCAATGTCGACCAGTTCTCTGATCTGTCCAAGCCAGAGCAGCCTAATGCCATCAACGCCGCCTTTCTTGAACCCTTGGACCAGTACAGGTTGCAAGAGCTGCTCACGCACTTCCCCCTAGAGGATGAGCCCGAGTTCCTAAGTGTCACTGAGGAAAGCGTGCTGAAAGTGCTATCTAAACTCCACGCGCGGAAGGCGTCTGGCCCTGACAATGTGCCGAACTGGCTACTTAAGGAGTACGCGGATATCCTGGCCCCTCCCCATTGCGCAAATTCTCAATGCATCATATCTCGAGCAGCGTCTGCCAACCATCTGGATAATGGCCGATGTTCCTCCCCTCGTAAAGAAGAAACCCGTGCTTGAACTGAAAAAGGACTTGAGACTGGTGTCACTGACACCTTGTGTTTCTAAGGTGGCCGAGGAGTTCGTGGTGGAGGACTTTGTCAAACCAGCTGTTCTCAACGTCATAGGTGGAAGTCAGTATGGGGTGATTCCAAAGTCCTCCACCTCCATGGCTCTTATTAGCATGATGCATGCTTGGGCTCTAGGGACAGATGGGAATGGGGCAACAGTAAGAACCATGTTATTTGATTATCGCGAAGCTTTTGATTTTATTGACCACCGTATTTTGATTGATAAACTAGAAGGGTTAGTCATGCCCCGTAGTGTTCTTAACTGGATTATCGATTTCCTCTGAGATAGATCCCAGTGAATTAAGTTAGCAAAGGGTTGCTACTCTGAGTGGGGTCCAGTCCCCTCCGGGGTACCACAGGGTACCAAATTGGGTCCATGGTTGTTTATTCTTTTCATCAACTATTTGGACACAAATTCTCCATATTTATGGAAATTTGTGGACGATACCACGGCCTCGGAGCTAATTGAAAAGGGAAAGTCTAGTAATGCTCAGGGTATGACCGATCACATTATCGAGTGGTCTCCTGCAAATAGAGTTGTCCTTAATCCTGACAAGTGCAAAGAGATGTGTATTTCTTTTGCTCGCTATCCCGAGTGCTTTGACGCCATAACTATTGACGGCAAAGAGCTCGAGGTTGTTAAGAATGCCAAATTGTTAGGGTTAACCATCAGTGACAATCTCACATGGAACGTGCATGTAAATGAGATCATTAAGAAGGCTACCAAGAAATTGTATTTCCTGGTTCAACTTAAAAGAGCGCAAGTGCCCCCCTCGGATCTGGTTCTTTTCTATAAAGCTTGTGTTCGTTCCGGGGTGGACTATGCTGTGCCCGTTTTCTATAATGCCCTGCCACAGTACTTGAAGAAAGAGCTTGTGCGCATCGAGAAAAGGGCGCTATCGATAATTTTGCCCCGCACGGGCTACACAAGTGCTTGCGGCTTGTTGGGAATAACGCCTATTACCGAGCACCACAGTCTTCTGTGCAGTAAGTTATTTTACCAGAAATGCTCTGATACTGGTCACAAATTAAATAGCTTGCTGCCTCCTAGGAACAAACCCAAATATAATTTGAGAAACTATTGCCCTTTTGCCATCCCACATTTGAAAACAAATGGAACCAAAAACACGTTCATCTTTGCCATAGCTCGCAAATGTAATAATTAGATTTGATTTCAAATGATATTTTTATTACTGCCGCCATCAATGAATTCTATATATATTTAAGATTCATCTAGTCTTTAATATAGAAAATTATATATTCTAGATCTAGGTTTACATTATTATATTTTATAAAATTCATGTAAATACTTTTTTTAACTTCTCCATTTGTTTTTAAGACTTGTAAAAAATTACTTAATTCAGCTTTTGTGGCTGCAATGTGATTTTTAAATAATCTATCTATCTATCTATCTATCTATCTATCTATCTATCTATCTATCTATGCGTGTATTGTTTGGCAATTCTCCCTTCCTTTACGTCTTAGTGATAGGTTGGAGTCTATCCAGAAAAGAGCCCTTAGGATTATCCTTCCTCACTACTCCTATGCATCAGCTTCAGAGGCACTGAATTTACCACGTCTTTTTTTGCGTTGTGAGTCCTTGTGCTCTAAAAGTTTTTCCAAGTTAACTAGTCTTGCTAATCCACGTTTCATACCCCTGCTCCCTCCACGGCGCCTTGATGCAAATGACCCTGCTATTCCTTTGCACAACTCTTCTACTCTTACACTCCCGGCAGTGCGTACTGAGTGTTTCAAACGTAGCTTTATTCCGTCTATGCTTTTTAGACAATGAATTGTATACATTATCTGGATTTTAATTATTAGGATACCTTTTATTGTAAATAATAAATAATAAATATATATATATATATATATTTATTATTTTGTGTACAGTATGCTTGTAAGTCAGTTGTTTTTCAATACTTGTATTGCCAGAACTGATGATATTGAATAAACTGATAAACCGATTATTAAGTTTGCCATAGTTGCCAAGTAGTTGCTAGCCATGGGCCCCCCAAAGCAATGTCTCATGTTGTAGCCCAGAGTGGACCATGGCAAGATTGCAGAGCTGACTTGATGGGCCCACTACCCTCCAGAGACAGCATGTTAGTTGTGGTAAACTACTACGTCAAATTTACGAGGTGGCTATTCTGAGGAAAACGACAAGTGCTGACATCATTAAGGCAGTTTCCCCTCATGTTTGCAAAGTTTGGTATTCCTTATTCCTTGAAAAGTGACAATGGGACTCTGTTTCTGATGAGTTTGAGGAGTTCCTTTCAATGAATGGTGTCAAACATCAGAAGACCACTCCTCTCTAGCCATAAGCTGAAGGGCAAAACTGGTCCTTGTTGAAGTGTCTTCAGATTGCTCAAGTGGAAAGTAAAGATTGGCATGTGGACTTGTCCAAGTTCCTGATGGCTTACAGATCCAAGCCACAAGCTACCACTGGTACCACACAATAATAAATTTTGTTTGGTCGAGAAATGAGGACAAAACTCCCAGATTTGAGGTGCAAAACTCCTGATGTTTCGTGTGAAGACAAGACCTGCTCCTAAGTCAGTGGAGGTTGGAGATAAAGTTCTTCTGAAACTACAAAAATCTAATGAGCTTTCTTCAAACTGTCACCCAAGTCCCTTGGAAGTGGTGAACAAGGAGAGACAGCAGGTGACTGTAAGAGACGATTCTGGTTAAGAATTTAAGAGAACCATGTTGTTCATAAATAACAACAAGCAAATTGAGCCAAGTCCTATAGAGCTGCCTGCTAGTAAGGGTTTCATGTTGATGGCAATCCGGGAGAAATGAGACAAGTGGATACACAGGAGAACGAGGAAAGTCATGTGTCACGGAAAGAATTGTGTATAGTGTTTTCATAGGTTCACAAAACTGGAGGAGGGATGTAGTGTCATATAGTGTTTAAAAGTGTTGATTGTGTCATGCAAATTTCCGCTCGTGCATGAAAGTATTTGGGTAGACGCTCATGTAAGTCATGTAGTAGAAGACTAAGTGAATCTTGTAATAGTGTTCTGTTGCTTTGTGAATGTGGCGATTCTACATTCAAGGAACAATTTGCATGCTTTTCAGTTTCTGCAACCTGTAGGAAATTTACAAGTAAAATGTATCCAATATGTATGGCCATCAATTTCCTGTGGAAGGAGACAGGAAACTCCCATCTGTCAGATAAGTGTGTGACTGCACTCCCCACCAATGTGTGGTTTTTAAGATACCCTATTTATCAGTTGGCTCAGTTTTCTGTCGGGGGAACAGATTACATAACCCCCTACTTTTGCCAACTGTCTGAAAAGCTGGTGGCAGCTTTGATTGTAACAGGGGAGTGCAGGGCTGAAATAATAGCTGATGACAATAGCCAAACAATAGAACATATTCCCCTCAACTTAGCATTGCATATGTAAACTCTGAAGAAGAAACAAACACACACACAAAAATGTCAAATTAAATTATTGATATTAAGTGGTTATTACAGCCAGGCTTGGACCTTACATACCATTCTAGCACTTTGCCCCCAAAATATTGCAACCAAAATTTACTACATTTCTGAAGATCTTTTGCATTATAATATGACATTTACTACATTTCTGAAGATCTAAAATTGGGCAGTAATTTTACTAGTTTTACTGATTACTTTATTTAATTATTCTTTTTAGTGTGTTTCTGTAAAGCGTCATGGATTTATAGATATGTACGCTATATAAAATGCTTTATTATTATTAAAATAAGAAACATTGCAACGTTCAGCTCAATACAATGTACTCCTTTGGCTTATCAACCACTCATTGGTCTTTGATATGTTAACTGAATCCGAGAATTTCACAATGCCAAAAATTGGCCAAGGTATAAACAGACAAACAACTGAGCCCAGCTAAAATGCAGAGCAGTGGTCTCACAGATTTATATTCAACATGCTCAAATTAAGATATATTTGCTATTTCAGACAAAAATTACAAAACCAACAATAACAAACCTTGTAATCTGTAAGGTGAATTGGCAACATTTTTTCCCTTGTGGGTAATTTCAATAGTAAGATCAGGGTATGATGAAAACATTCGATAGCGGATGATGAATGAGCCATCGTGTCTGTCCAGTTTTTGCACCCAAGCTCTGACTCTCCCATTTGCAGAACTTGAGATCTTTACTTGAAATGCATCTTCACCGGGGGATTCTGTTATACTGCAAAATACATTAAAAGGTAGCTACAATGAACTGTGGAAAAATGATGCTAAAGCCTCTTGTTATTTATTGAATTTTCGTGCTACTGTTGCAGAGCAGCAGCATCCACTGTGTCAGAATTTGCTCAAGATAGCGAGTAAGCTAAATTGGAAAGTGTTTACAAATCTGATTCATCAGCAGCTACCTGACCTTGACAACTCACTCATCAGTTAGTTGTGGCCAGGTTCTGGATGCTTACTGTCGGTGTGATTTGAAAAATAATGGTCAAGCTCAGACCATGTGGTGAGTTCTTTCTATACAATAATTTGGACAAAGCTAGTGTTTCAAGTGATCCTTTCACCTTTTGCGGCAGTCTAGTGATACCGCAGAGAAGTATGCTGATCACTACTCAATTGTGCTTGTTTGAAAGCAACAATGGACATTTCCAAAATAAAACAGAATCTTTCTTTTTTCTTTCTTTCTTATGGTATCCTGTATTGGGAGCAACTACCTCTGTCTGCACACACAAAAGTTAAAATGCACGAATTTTTGGTGGCAAGATCAGTGCAATGATAAGCATTTTTCTCACAGATTGTGAATCGCTAGTTGTTGCAACTATGTACTCAGCTCATCCCAGTTTATCAATAAGCTTAACATGTTACTAGAATCAAGCAAGTCATTTCCCTTGTTTCTAAGGTTTTGGAAACTATGTTTATCAAATACTTGCTACCTGAAACTTTAAGCCTTAGTTTGGAGAAGGGGACAGTTTATTTCAACTGGAATTTTTCCATTTAATGGTCCACCATTACTTAAAAAGGCCACGAGGGCTGGACCAAGGATAAAATGACATCATAAGCTGTCTGTTGCGTAAGAATGTAGTGTGTGCATACACGACTGATCTATTATGCACCATGGGAGTTTTGGGCATCCAGACTCTCAAACTCATGTTTTACATACTTTAAAAGCTGCATTCACACAATGCAATTGTAAGCTAGTGCGTGGATGATGTCACCTTATCCTCAATCCAGCTCTCTGAGGCCTAATGGTCAGTTTTGAACACGAGGAATGTCTGACTTTTCTTTTCTGTTTTTGTTAATTTTAAGTAATTTTTATTCTTAATTCTTTGTTAATTTACTATTATTTTACCATTTGTCTTATTAATTTCTCCATGGAGAGTAGAAGAATAGGAATAAGAGCATTTTGACAAAGCATGGTCTTGGCAGTAAAATGATGCCATTATAAAAATAACCTATTAAGTGCCAAAATTGTGGAATTGCTTTTATTTTGGTTTGCTGTATGATTGGATCAACTCGTTAGCCTCTTTTGATTTCCTGAGCTTGATGGGAATACATATTATAACATATTATGTGAGTACTCCAGTATATATACTGTAACATTTTAAGTCAATAACGGTCTCTTAATCATTGTATAATACTGACGAAGCTTTACACCATTGCTTACTGACTTAAAATGTTACAGTATATACTGACTAGAAATTACGCTGTTGTTTACTGGCTTAAAATGTTACATTATACACCAACTAGACATTCTGCTGTTGTTTACTGCCTTAAAATGTTAAAGTATATACCAACTAGAAATTCCACCGTTGTTTACTTGCTTAAAATGTTACAGAATATACAGACTAGAAATTACACCATTGTTTACTGGCTTAAAATGTTACAGTACATACTAACGAGAAATTACACCATTGTTTACTGGCTTAAAGTGTTACAGTATGTAACAGTAAGCCAAGTCCAATATGCCATGGAACTTGTGCAAGCCCAGAAAGAGAGTATGGTTCATATAATGGTACCAGCAGCTAAGGTCGCTCATTGAGAGACTAGCCAATCAGAGGGCTGCATTGGGTACCATGTGATCCAAATGGACCAATCAGCACACTATGCATGTCATTAAGCGTCCACCATTTTGTTTTGACTGGACGTTGAGCATGATTAATGAGCTAAGCCAGAAGTGACGTCATGGGCAACCGGAAGTGAGCGGGAAATTTCCTGGTCACTTCCGGTTTCCCATGACATCACTTCTGGCGTAGCTCATTAATCCTGCTCAACATCCGGTCAAAACAAAATGGTAACCGCTTAATGAGATGCATTTCATGCTGATTGGTCCATTTGGGTCACCTGGTACCCAATGCGGCTCTCTGATTGGCTAGTCCCTCAATGAGTCACCTTAGCTGCTGGTACAATGGTAGTCTAGCCATGGATTGTGCTGCAATGAATGAGTTTTCTTTTCTTTCCTTTCTTTTGTTTTGCTTTTTTTTGTTTTAGTGTAAACCTAGCATTGCTGCTAGACCCCCTTTGTATGAGGAAAAGTTGTCCCAGGTATTCAAACACA
>BLFK01000652.1:494764-537242 GCA_014634185.1 Astreopora myriophthalma | reverse complement strand
GGTTTTCTGGGTGTTTTGTCTTGAATGGGGTATCGATTTGATCACTTTCTGCCTAAAATAGGGTATCACTACATAACCCCTAATGGATTAAACAGGATAACCTTAGATGTTTGTTTATAGAAGCCTGAACACAAGCCGCCAGTTACTAGTGGGCTTCCATTGACTTTGATAATTACAGCTTATTACACTAAAAGAATGATAAGTGGTAAGCACAAAACGTCGCTGTTTATTTGCAATAGAGTTTCAGGTGACTGTCTACAATATAACTGAAACAAACAGCATGCATGAATGCTGTAAGTAAGAAAAAACAAGATGCCTAAAGCCTTTTTGCATGGGATGCACAAACAGTTAACAGAAATTGTAAAAGTACAATGGTTAATCCAGATATGAGTACAAGGTGCGGGTGAAATCGCAAGAAGTCGTTTTCATGTTGCTTCTAACACTTCCCACATGATACCGGAAGTTTAATAAAAAAATATAATTTGTGACTAAAAAGAAAAACAACAGGACAAAGAAAAAAAAGCAAAATTTTGCTACTCTATTAAGCTAGGAAACATCCTGGAAATTTCACAAAATATTTTAAACACAATGAACACATCTGCTTTCGGGTCAGTATATACTGTAACATTTTAAGCCAGTAAACAACCGCGTAATTTCTAGTCGATTTCTACTACATACGGTAACATTTTTAAGGCAGTAAACAACGACCTGATTTCGAACGATTTGTATTACATACTGTAAAATGTTAAGCAACTAAACAATGGCATAATTTATAGTCAGTATATACCGTAACATTTTAAACCAGTAAACAACGGCATAATTTCTAGAAACAAAAGCACCTCTACTTAGTGCTGTTCTTTGGACTTCAAACGTTAAGAATTGCACACGAGAAGATGCGTTTTGGAAACCCTGTGTGTGCATGCCTGTAGCAGTACTACTGAAAAACAGATCTCCTTGCATGAATGCTCTGCAACTTCTCAACGCAGTTACTACACAGGTATCACACAGGGATAATTATAAGTGACTTTCTTATGATATACCCATTGTTTCATCATTATAACAGCCTTATTCAGAGCAGAGCAAAAGTGGAACACTGCACCATTAATGTACACAATAAACACTGAAATATTGAATATCATTACAATGAAATTACTGCTACTTGTTCAAAGTTTTCAGCTACTCAACATATTACAAGTCACCAAAATTAAGAAGAGTGTAGTTCGGTCTATGATTTCAGTCATTGACAACGAAGTTGGATAGCTCAGAATACATTCATCTGTTGCACCATCCTCGATTAATTACTTGTTTGATCAATTTCCTTGACTTGTTGTTTTCTTTAATCATCATGATCTGTTCCTGGTTCATCAAAACTTGTGGCTAACTAAACAATTAAATGTACTGATGTGTTTGTAATGTCTATACGTAAGGTCAGCAGTGTCACATACGGGGACTCAGGTTAAAAAAATAGTTTTTCCGAGCACATGTTGTTGTTGTTGTTGGAATCATCATGGTTGCTGATGATTAAAAGTTGTGTTATTGGAAAACGGAACTAATCTATTGGCGTGGATATTGTATTTGGCGACGAGGTCATGTCAGACAACGAGGACGTAACACCGGCAGTTTCAAGCCCGCAAAATGTCGCTGGAACACCAAAAGGTTCGGTTCCGCTGCAGTAACATCGACAGTTTCAGCTTCACAGAGCTCCACGACCGCACCAGCAACACAAGCTGTTCAACATTCGACGTCCGGACCAAAGGACATCAGAATGCAAGCATTTATCGTGGACTCGGATCCCGACGAAACAGGCCGCCGATGGAAAAATGGAAGAATGAACTTCTCACTCGTTTCAGATATTTCCACATCTCAAATACTCAGGATCGCATCGATGCTCTTCACATTTATGGGGGAGAACAAATACGCGAGTTGATAGAATCCCTCGAGAGCGTTCCTATGCCGTCATCAGCTGAGCTGCTAAACAAATACGACAAAATTATCACCAAGCTCGACAACCATTTCATTCCCATGGTCAACCCCGACTGTGCCCGTAGCAAGCTGGAGAAAATGTGTCAAAAAGAAGGTGAATCAGTGGCTCAGTTTCACATGCGTTTACGACTTCAAGTAGCCAATTGTGGGTTCAGGGACGCGGATGACATGAATCGAAGCAAAATCCTGCAAACTATGCGCGACAAGAAACTCCGCCGGGAAGCAATGGTGAAAAGATATACACTCCAACAGTTACTGGAGCACGCAGCAAACAAAGAAGATACACCTAACTAATGCTACACCTAACTAATGCGACCCATGAAAAGAAAACGGCAACCCAAATTAGTGACTCCTCCACAGACCCAGTGGTCACGAAACTGACATCAGAGTATCACGAAGTGCTCTCAGGTCTGGGCAAACACAAGTCCATTAAAGCAAAGCTTATTGTGAATGAAGATATCCACCCTGTCGCACATAAACAGAGAAGGATCCCTTACAATTTAGCCCAGAAGGCAGCAAAAGAAGAACAGCGACTTAAAGAGCTTGGGATAATTGAAGCAGTACCAAACAGCCAACCAACCACCTGGTGTACCAACCCAGTGATAGCCCCAAAGCCACACAACCCAGAGGCTATACGTTTCTGTTCTGACATGAGAGTACCCAACACTGCCATCCTTCGCCCTGTAACCGAAGCACTAACTGTGGAAGACATAAAGTTTAAGCTCGAAGGTGCCATGGTCTTCAGTGTTCTGGATATGAATGAGGGTTACCACCAGCTAGAGTTGGATGAGGACAGCAGACACCTGACTACCTTCTACGGAATGGACTGCAAGATGAAGTACACAAGGCTGAACTATGGAACAATCTCAGCACAGGACATTTTCGACAAAGCAATGGATGACACCATCTCAGGGCTAAACGGTGTGCTCCACATCAGAGACGACTTCATTGTCTTTGGCAAAGGCAACGCGGACCATGACAAGGCCCTTGAGAATCTACTCCACCGATTCCGACAATGCGGCCCCACCTTCAACCACAAAAATGTGCCTCCCTCAGATCAATTTTTTGGGTTTCATCTTCTCGAAAGATGGAATTAAGCCGTCACCGAGCAAAGTACAAGCCATAAGGCAGATGGAACCGCCTAGAAATGTATCTGAAGTGCGTTCTCTCTTGGGCATGGCTCAGTATTCCACAAGATTCATCCCGAACTTCACGGAGATGACCACATCCCTGCGCAAACTCACCCATCAAGGAGCTAAATGGCGATGGTCACAAACCGAGCAAGCGGCATAAAAAAACTCAAGGACACTCTATCAAGTGACACTGTCTTGGGATACTATGAAACTGGTCAGGATATGAAGCTTCTGGTGGATGCTGGACCCAATGGCCTAGGGTTGGTCCTCATGCAGAAGAAACCCCAAGGATGGAAAGCCGTTGAGTGTTCTAGCCGTAGCCTGACAGAAGTTGAAAAACGATACCCCCAGATCGACCACGAAGCCCTTGGTATTCGTTGGGCTTGTGAATGCTGCTACAAGTACCTGATCAGAAGTTCTTTCGTCATTGAAACTGACCACCAGCCCCTGATTCCGCTCTTCAATAATCTGCACAGCAGACCCCCCCATGAGAACTGAACGCTGGCTGCTCTACCTGCAACAATTTGACCACCAGATAAAGTACTGCCCCGGTAAACAGAATGCAGCACATTACCTCTCCAGACACATGCTTCCCCTCACTGAAAGTGACATCCAAACCAGCGAAGCAAGAAAGCAGGTCGTTCACAGCATTATCACTGATACAGCACCCCATGCCATCTCTCTGGCCGATATTCAAGCAGCAACAAGGAAGGACCAGGATCTCAAGAAGCTCATTCCGCTTATTCAGGCTGGCAATCATCGTGCTTGCAAATCTGATCCAGACCTGGCGAAGTACGAACTGGTGTTCTGTGAGCTCAGTTATATAGAAGATGTTGTAACCCGTGGCCACCAACTGGTCATCCCAAAAAGCCCACAGGAGCATGTCGTCAGCATCTGCCATGAAGGGCACCTCGGAATTGTAAAAACCAAGCAGCTCCTGCGATCAAGGGTATGGTTTCCTGGACTTGACAAAAGCATGGAAAGAAGAATCGCTAGCTGCATACCCTGCCAGGCCAGTACGAACAGTTCCCAATGTGAACCTCTGAAGATGTCCCCCACACCGAAAGGACCATGGTTGCAAGTATCAGCAGATTTCTGTGGCCCATTCCCCACAGGTGAAATGGTTCTGGTCGTTTTGGACGCATATTCTAAGTACCCTGAGGTAGAATTTGTTTCCAGTGTTGCTGCAAAGGACACCATCCCAGCATTGGAGCATATCTTTGCCACTCATGGGATACCAGAAGTCCTGAAAACTGACAATGGGCCTCCTTTGCAAGGTCACGCAGTCCAGTCATTCGCGAAAGAGAAAGGTTTCACACACCAAAAAATCGCACCCTTGTGGCCAGAGGCTAATGGCCATGTAGAAGTGTTCATGAAAACCTTGGCAAGGTCGCAAGAACTGCCCACAGTCAGGGGAAAGATTGGAGGAGAAAACTATATGTCTTTTTTAGCTAATTACAGAGCCACACCCCACCCGAGCACCCAAAAGAGCCCTTATCAGTTATGCATGAACAGAACTGTGAGGATCAAACTCCCTACCATCACGGAAACCACTCCTGACACAGAAGCCATGCAGAAGGATAAGGATTCAAAGGCGAAGATGAAAGCATACGACAGATTAAGCTGCACAACCTGAATGCCGAAGATATCACATTGGTGAAACAGAGAAGGCTTAACCAAGGCAGTCCGCATTTCGAACCTGTACCATACAAAGTCCTGGATATCAAAGGATCCATGATCACTGCCAGACGAGCAACTGATCAGAAAGAAGTCACCTGCAATAGCTCCCATTTCAAGAAACTACCAAACGTACCAGGAAGTACCATACCTGACACCGAACCAGTACCCGCCTATGAGCAAGTGCCACTCGACTTCGAAGGACCAGAGGTGTGTCAACCGGCCTCAACCTCAGCACCTGAAGAGGAATCCAGTCAGGCACACCCTAGCGAAACTAATGGTAACCAAGACAACACAACGCTTGCAGCAGCAGGGCATCCTACCCCTTCACCACCCGTATCCTTCCGCAGTGGTAGACCAATCAAGAAACCTGGCTGGATGAAGGACTATGTTATGACTTAAAAAAAAACAAACAAACAAACTCTGCTAACAATTAGAATTTTGTGGCCAAGTTAATTATGTGTTTATATAGTCATTCGTTTTTCATATTGTAACGGATTGCGTGATTCCGTTGTTTTCATCATTTTGCTACTAGCATTGCCTTCGTTTTTTTTTTTTACTATACTTTAATTATTGTTTCTAACTACCCGGGGAGAAATGTAATGTCTATACGTAAGGTCAGCGGTGTCGCATACGGGGACTAAGGTTAAAAAAATAGTTTTTCCGAGCACATGTTGTTGTTGTTGATGGAATCATCATGGTTGCTGATGATTAAAAGTTGTGTTATTGGAACACGGAACTAATCTATTGGCGTGGAGATTATAGTGTTAATGTAATTATGCCACTTTAGTTAGCATGGCAAGTATTAAAAGGGGAATAACTGTGATAGTAACTTCGACCATCACTCTATGGCATAACTTTGACCGTCACTCTATGGCATCAATCACTTTATTCATTATTCATTAAAACAGGATTATATCTCTAAGTACATTATAGGTGGTTGCTGAAGCCAGAGGCTTATATGGCATTGGTCTGGTCAGACGTGGGATCCAGAACAATAAAGATAGCCTCAATTAAAATCAGGATTAAATTACCACAGCTTAAGCACAATTAAATAACAATCATAATTACAATCAGGATTAAATTATCACAGCCCTAAACACAATTAAGTAATAGTAATAATAATAATAATAATAATAATGACAATAATAAAGTATCATGGTCATGAGACTATAATTACTATTAAGAGACCATAAGTTCACAGTGATAGGATGTAAGCTCTTAATTTTTGCCTATAATTAGAAATAGTGACTAAATTACGTATTGAAAGAGGGATGTCATTCCAAATTTGAGGACCTTGGATGCAAAGTGAAAAAGAGCATTTGTGACAGTAGACATGCAAACTATCTTTTTGCCTTGTGAGGTACTGATGACAATCACAGTTAGGTGTGAAAAGATATCAAAGAGGAATGGGCAAGAGCTTCAACATGCAAAGGAATGTGAAGCAAGAGACTTGATGTTCGTAGATATTACATCAAGTAACTTCAATTTTCCGAAGAGTGGATAAGAGTGTGCACGAGGTGGAGAATGGGTTGATTCTTAAAGCTTTCTTCTGAAGATGAAAAAGGGGTTGTAAATAAGATGAAAATGTAGATGCCCAAATAATAGCACAATATTGGAGACAAGGAAGTATTAATGAGTTGTACAACATGCGGAGAGTATTGGGAAGAAAAAACTGTCGTGATTTGTCGATGACCCCAATAGATTTAGCAATTTGGATGAAATAGCTGACAAAATGACAAATTTTGATGAATGATGACACCTAAGAATTTTGTATGTTCCTTCCTGGTAATTCTGTTCCCATCAATGTTAATTGACAGGTCATCAAGATTAGTTTTCTTTCTAGAAGGGTGAAATAAGATAAAAATAGTCTTATCAGGTTGAAGAGTTAGTTTATTAGCTTTGAATC
Organism: Astreopora myriophthalma; assembly: GCA_014634185.1. NCBI lineage: Eukaryota > Metazoa > Cnidaria > Anthozoa > Scleractinia > Acroporidae > Astreopora > Astreopora myriophthalma. The sequence goes on along the minus strand of BLFK01000652.1, from coordinate 530,540 downwards.
AGGAAGCCACAAAAGAAAGTTCACGGTTTACAATTTTTGTTAAGTTACGACACATCCTTGTGCTTAAAGAAGATGTTAGTGTCATCAGCAAAAAAGATAAAAGAGATAATTAGAAGATGAAAATATGTCATTTATGTATATGAGAAATCAGAGTGGACCAAGCACAGAGCCCTGTGGGACACCACATTTAATCTGCAGTAAAGAAGACTTCCACGACCCTATTTGCACATATTGAAAGCGGGAATGGAGGTAGCTATGCATCCAGTTAAAAGGTGTGCCACATATACCATAGAAGTTTAATTTCTTTGAAAGGATGGAATGATTAATGGTGTCAAATGCTTTTTTTAGGTCAATAAAGATGCCAATTGTTCATTGTTCATTGTTCTCAAATGACTCAAATATTTTGTTAGTTCCAGGATTGCCATCAGGATAAACGTAGAGTGTTTATTTCTGAACCAATACTGGTGGTTACTGAGTATATTGTTCATCTCAAGATAGTTCATCAGGCGATGGTACATTGCACTTTCCAGTACTTTGGAAAAGCAGGGTATGATTGAAATAGGTCTGTAGTTGGTAAAGTTAGTACTATCCTCCCTTTTAAATACAGGGTGTACTTTGCTAATTTTCATTTTTTACACATTTCCCAGAGGGAAGCTGCTAAAACATCAATAGATACCTTTATCACCTTGACATCTTTACCATCCATCCCTTCACTGTTGCTATTCTTAAGAGAAGAGACAGTATTAGCTACTTCGTCAGGTGTTGTAGGTGAAGCCCAAAAACTATTGGCATAAGAGCCACTAAGATATGATTTGCGGTCATTTCAAGAGGAGGAAATTTACTGGCCAGAGAAGGACCAACACTAATAAAGAAATCATTAAATTTATTAACAATTAATTAAGGGTTGCTAATTGTTGCACCAGAGCTATCTTTTATAGACATAGCACCATTATTAGGATGGTTAGAGGAGATGACAGACTTAATTAATGACCATGTTTGTCTTAACAATGAGCTCAATGTTGCCAATTTATTGTGGTAGTACTTTTTCCTAAACAACTTAATTAGATAGTTATATTTATTCTGAAATTTGGTGTATTTGGTTTTGTTTTGAGGTGAAGGGTTGCTATAATATTGTCTGTAAAGAATATTCTTCCTCTGACAGGAGTTTTGCAGTCCGACAGTGAACCAGGGTTTAACTCTGGAATTTTTTTACAGTTATTGTTTTAACAGGGAAGCATTTTTCATAGATGGGGTTAAGAAATTCAACAAGAGAATTACACAATTCATTTGGACAAGAAGATTGCATTGCATTGAAGTCCCCAGTCAGCTGAGGCAAGATGGGAATGAAACTTCACAATTCCATCAGTGGTTATCAAACCCTTATGATACACCAAGGGTTTGGTGTTAGCTTTCAGAGAACATTTTGCAATTTGAAAGATAGGTAGGTGGTCAGAAATGTCTGACCAGAGGATACCACTGAATTTATCACAGTCAAGATCATTAGCAAAAATGTTATCTATCAAAGTAGCAGTGTGTGAGGTTATGCGGGTGAGTTTAGAAATTAGAGGGTAGAAGCCATTACTCATTAGTGGCATTATGTGAGTCAACACTAATAAGGTTAATATTGAAGTCACCAAAAAGGAAACACAATTCATTCTCAAAGCCAATTTTGGAACGGGCTTCTTTGATTTCATCATTAGAGTTCAATCGTAACATTACAGGGTTTTTATAAACAACCAAGAATAATATTTTTCTCATTATTAGGTTGAAGAATTTCAATGTAAATAGATTCAAGGACATTGGGATTTGTGGATTCAAGATCACATCTTCTTTTAGACTCAAAAGTATCAAAAAGAAATATACCTACACCACCCCCTGACCGATTAGTCCTTGAATTAGAGATGAAATTATAGCCACCGATGTTGCAGATATTAGAAATATCATCAAGCCAGGTCTCAGAAAGGCCTATAGCTGAAAAAGGTGTATTTAAGGTAGAAAGGTATTCTTGTCGATCAACCAAGTGTTTTTTCAGGCTTCGAATATTTAAGTGAAAAAATGAAAAGCAGGTGGAGGAGGAGTTATCAGAGATCAAGTTATTAAATTGACTGTTACTCGTATAGGTACATTTGGATAACAAATTAAAATGTGATGAAAGCATATTATTGTCAGGATCAAGCTCAGAGTTATGAAGCACCTGATAGGTACCAGGGTCTTCCAGAAATGGATCAGAGTATTTGGAGTCAAAGAAAGAAGTATCATAGTTGAAAGAGAATTGAACATCGAGCAAGGAAAATTAGAAATCAGTATCATTTTCACTGTGGCTAAAAGGAACTTCTGAGCAAGGGAATTTGAGCAGTACCACTCAACATCACTAAGAGACAAATTATTGTATTCTGGGAGGGAAAGGGTACATTTCAGGTGAGTCCAGGAATGACAAATATGATTATTAGAAGATGGCATTATGGTTATTGTGAACATAGAATTGACACACAGAACATGGATTTATAACAGGCTTAGACATAAAATTAAAGCAATATTCACTTAATAAATATAGGTATAATTATAATTATATTATTCAAGCACATTTAATCCATTGCAACACCATATTTTGTTGTGCACAGCTACAATTTCAAGAAGAGCAAGTGTGTACTATTTAGTAAGGCTAGGAGTTGCATTTGAAGGGCAGCTCTACAGATACTAACTAAAAAGTACCTTACTCTGGCAAACTATTAGCCTGCATTTTAACTTGACTAGAGACTAACTGCACCAAACAAACAAAACCCATATTAAGAACTCTATTTCATTTTAATTTTACTGCAAGTTCATACACTTTTGATAATAATTATTTTATTTGCTGATGTTTAGAATGTCTTACCCCGTATTTCAGGGCTTCCTATGCCATCTTGGCTCATTACGAGTGAGAAAAAGTAGGTGTTTCTTCAGGTTTCAAGCTTTTTCTTATTTTTATTATTTTTGTTTTAATTTTCTTATTGATTTCAATTTTTTATCAAATAGCATTCCAAAAATAACAGTAACAATAATAATTTAAGGCAGTCTGTTTGCATTTCTTGAATTAATAAGTTGTTTTTGTCAATAGCCCTTAATTTTCCCTTAGTATTTCATGTGAATCTTTATCACAATGAGAATGATGCAGATGGCATCCAGCAAGTTCTCACAGCTCTCCATAAGTATGTTCCTTATTCATGGTGATGCAGAACAACTAGAACGATTAAATTTAGAAATTGCCGACTGGCATGCCGGCAATGAGTTTTTGAAAGTAATGTTATATTCTTATGGGCTACTGCACTGCTTACAAAAGCTAATGTATATGTCAAGAGTAACAATTTTTGTGCATTAGTCAATATATAGGGCCAAGTAGAAAAAAACATGTTTCTCGTCCGGATTTCTATAAAAAAAGAGAGCGGGCCAGCAGTTTTTTTGGTATTTATTAATTCCTATTGCATGCTTTCTTTACACATTATTACCTTCCCCCAGGGATACGTTGGAGCTCTTAGGTCAAATATTAATAAAACGAAACATCAGATATTGATTAAACACAAGTTTGTTTAATTTTGATACACACAAAGGGTTAGCAGTGAAAATTTACATTATTTTGGTGTGTATACAGCAGCAATGGGCTTTATACATATTTGATGTTATAAAGAACACCTTCTTAATGTTAAAAAACACTAGAACGGTGTACAATATACACCTTTTGGGGGTATTGTGACACTGCCATAAGGTTTTGTTAACCCGATTTTCATGTCATTTAACACTAGTTTTGACAAAAAAAGACACTAAAACGGTGTTACTGTGACACTGGAAAGGTGTTTTCAAACACAGTCAGAATTGTCGTGATGTGATAGTAACACCAGTTTGGTGTAAAGTTACGCCAAACTAGTGAACAACCGAACACCTTCTCGGCGTTCCCACAGCTGCAAGAATTTACACTTTTTTCGTGTTACGATAACACGCTCTATTTTTCTGTGATGTGTTTTAAACAACTGCGTGAGGCATCATACTAAGTACAAGGCAAAAGTGACACCCGTTGGTTTTTGCTCATAAAAACGTTGCTCATAAAAAATAAAAAAAGAGAGGGGGCGCTAAAAAATGAAGCGGGCGGGGAGGAGAAACATGTTTTTTTTTTACTTGGCCTAAAGCCTGTTTTGTTAGCGTGCTAAAAGGTTTCAACAAATTGCAGACTTTGAAGTTTGAGTTTGAAGGTTATTAGTTAAAAAACAGAATTGCGTATTTACTTACATAATGAAGATAATAAAATTACACAGATTTAAGTATTAACTATCTAATTATTTGATTGGTTGATTGGTTTTTCCACTCACTGGGACTGTTGCCTTGACGTGGCTCAGTGGCTTGTGCATCCCAGTGACTCCAAGAGCTATGCCAGCGGAGTGTTTACACCCCTGGTAGGGTCTCCAAAGCCAGAAAGGTCAAGGAGTAGGGTCCAGACTAAAGACACTCCCAGGACCCTCCAGATGTGGAGGTTAGGACTGAGGCTAACAATCTCATCCTGTAAAAAAGTACTTGTTACGGAAACAGACAATCAACAACCTGCACGCAGACCTTCCAAGGTCTTCGAACCGTATGACTGCCAGTGGAGAAAGCGGATATTAAGGTGAGGAGAGGAGCTGACATTGGTAGCGACCATCATCTCGTGACAGCCTGCCTAAAATTGAAACTAAAGGTTGCAGGGCGTCCAGCCAAGGGGCACCGCCGTTTCGATGTGGCTCAACTGAAACAATCTGAATGTGCGAAAATCTTTCATCCTCGAGGTGCGCAACAGATTTGAGGCTCTTATGGAACTAGAAGAGAAGGATGACAGTAGCAGTGAAGGGGTGAATAAGAACTGGGAGAACACTGTTACTGCTTACAGTGATAGCAGCAAGGCATGTCTGGGCTACAGGCAGTGGAGGCCGAAGGAATGGATGTCACCTGATACCTGGAAAGCAATTGAAAGTAGAAGAAGGCTTAAAAGGAAAGTAATGGATACAAAATTCCAGCGGCTCAAAGAAAGACATGAAGAGATGTATCGGGCAGCGAACAAGGAGGTGAAACGTCGAGCAAAAGCAGACAAATGGAAGTACATGGAGAACCCTGCGTCCTTGGCTGAGGAAGCAGCAGCATGCAATGAACAAGGAACAGTATATAAGATTATCAAGGTCATAACAGGTAAATGTCACACAACCAACATGCTTGTAAAGGATAAAAACGGTACCTTATTGACATCAGAGCGAGAGCAGGAAAGGCACTAGACAGAGCACTTTAGACAGGTTTTAAACAGACCACCACCATCAGAAGTGCCAAACATCCAGGAAGCCGCAACCGACCTTGACATCAGTACAGATGTTCTAAAAGGGAAATTATCCAAGCCGTAAATTCCCTGAAAAATGGAAAAGCTCCTGACCATGATAATTTAAATGCTGAACTGTTTAAAGCAGACCCTGAACTTGCTGCAACCATTCTGACCTCCATATTTACAAAGATCTGGGAGCAGAAAGAAATTCCGTCAGATTGGAGTAGAGGAGTGATAAAGATACCAAAGAAAGGGTCTTTAAGTGATTGTAACAACTGGCGTGGAATTACCCTTCTGTCTGTCCTGAGTAAAATCTTTTGCAAAGTCATTATACAGCGAAACGAACAAGCAGCATTTTGCAAGGGGTGCGGATGTATGGATCAAATTTTCACACTACAGAATATACTTGAGCAATGTACTGAGTGGAATAGGCAGTTGTATGTAAATTTCATCGACTACGAGAAAGCGTTTGACAGTATTCATAGGGACAGTCTGGCAGATTCTGAGAGCATATGGCATTCCACAAGGCATTGTTAATATCATCAAATGCTTCTACTTGAACTTCACATGTTCTGTCGGCCAGGGGGACCTAAGTCTTGAAGTTAAAAGCGGTGTACGGCAGGGATGTGTCATGTCGTCTGTGCTATTCAATATTGCTATCGATTGGGTTCTTCGTCGCACAGTAAACGATCAGCGAAGAGGCATAAGATAAACCCCTTTTTCTACACTCGAGGACCTTGACTTCGCAGACGATTTAGCCCTATTGTCCCACACTCGGCAGCATATCCAGGAGAAGACAGACAGGCTCAGCATATTTAGCAACCAGGTCAGCTTGACAATTAGCTTGACGATTGGCTTGAAGAAGACGGAAGCCATGTGTGTTAATGTCCCTTCCCCAACAGAGATCAGGGTAAGAGGACAGGGCATTCCATACACCGACAAGTTCACATACCTTGGAAGTGTGCTTTCCCAGGATGGCGGCACTGGTGTGGACATACAAAACAGGCTGAACAAAGTGAGAAATGCCTTCACGAGCTTAAGATCAGTGTGGAGGTCAGCAAGCTACAGCACAACAGGGGCGTAGCGTGGGATTTTGAAGATGTACGCATGAGAATAAATTTTTCCTAAGCACCAAAGGCGCTTACAACTAGGAGGTTCTGGGGGCATGCTCCCTAGAAAATTTTGAAATTTAGGGTCTTGGAAATGCCATCTCCTGGTTTTTCTGCCGGGCATTTTCAATAAATAATGCGGCAAAAATGCAGTAGAAAGTTGTTTATTTTAACCATTTTCCTAGTGTTTTCTGTAAGCTACAGTGTTACGAAAAGAAAAAAAATACAAAAACAACGGAGACAGGTCACAAGCAAAGCGTGAGTTGTCAAGACGGGCAAACTCCATTACCACACTGTCAATATCCACGTTCTTGTGTTTATGTATATGAAGGATTGCTAGGGAGCTTAATCTTTCGTCCGTCATCATACTTTGCACAGGAGATTTTAGTCTCTTCATGCTACTGAAGCTACGTTCGGCAGTGCATGTTGACACAGGATAAGTTAACAATGTTACGAGAGCAACATATACACCAAGATAAAATTAGTGGCCACCACTGAATGATTAATGCTTGGATAAAGGGAAATCTAATTTAAAAAAACCAGTATAATGCGACAAATATGAAATTATCAGCCAGCAAATTTAATGAGATGTCGGAAACTGCAAGAATTCATTTAATTACCTTGATGATTGACGATAATTTAACACCACCTAAGAATTGCGTGATTGTTTGATAATGTACTTTGCCCGATCAGTTTTTCCCTGAGCGAATTGAGTTGAGTCGAGTGTTTTAGATTGTAATACAGAAGAATTAAATTGTGAGTATACAGGAAACGATCCTTGTTGTGCGTTTTCGACAAAGTGGCACCTCCGGTGGGACGTTGTTAAGCAACATGGAGACACAAATTGCGGATTTGAACGGGAAAATAAAAGCACTTAGCTTTCGAGTGAAAAAGACGGACGAGGTTCTAAAGAAGGATGATCTAAATGCTTCAGAAAGACATAGAACCTCGCTAGAGACTATGGTAACAGCAGTGAACACGTTATAGGAATCAATAGAGGAGAAAAAGTTCGTAAATGGCGAGCACGAAGAGTCAGTTCAAGAATGGGCTAGCAGAATTGAAGAAGTTGTGAATCAAGCGGATGAATGTATGCATGAATTGACACGCCAGATTGAGCAGATCGACCGCAATTTGAAGCACGCAACTGCTCTTTACGAGCACAAACGAGAAATCGAATTGGAGAGAGAGAAACTGAGACAGAAGCAAGAAGCTGTTGAGCGTGCACATGCAGAGGAGTTAGAATTTGAAAAGAAAAAATTGGAGTTGAAACAAGCTCAAACAGAGCCACCGGAAATTACAGCGATGGCTAGTAACGCGGTAAAAATGCCGAAGCTAGTAATCACAAAGTTTGATGGCACACCACAAGACTGGGTGCAGTTTTGGGGACAGTTCGAAACACAAATTGACAAGTCCTCTACCCCTGAAGTTACTAAAATAAAAATTCTCATACTTGAAAGAATTGGTGGATTTGATGGTGAGAAACCTTATCGATGGCCTTCCGTTTACCCCCGAAGGTTATAATAAGGCTAAAGATCTACTCGCAAGACGATATGGAAAAACGAGCAAAGTTGTGGGAACCTACGTAAGGAATATACTAGAACTCCCTACTGTCAGAGAAAGGGATGTCAAGAAGATTCATGAATTTTACGAGATACTACTTTTCAATGTTGAGTCGCTGCAAACAATGCAGAGCATAAACAAACTGGATGCCGCTGTACGTTTCACATTTGACAAGCTAGATGTAATTAAGAACAAGCTGGCCATGATCGATGAAAACTGGAGGGAATGGACATTCGTGCAATTTCTTGAGGCGCTTGAGAAATGGACAATTAACAATCCAGTTCAAGGAGTCGAAAGTTCAAAGCCAAAGACTGTGACAACTGTCAATCGAAGAGAGAAATCGAGGGCGTTCTACGCAAAATGTGATGACAGAAATCAACAAGCGAACATCCGAGGCTGTCTATTTTGCCAGAGTCCGGATCACAAGGCTGTTAACTGTGACAAGGTTGTGAGTGTTGAAGCGAGGAAAAAGGTTTTCCTAGAGAAACGTATGTTTCAATTGTTCAGGAATTGGGCACCGAGCAGGAGAGTGCAAAAGCAAGTCCACTTGTCAAGTATGTCACACAAGGCATAATACATCATTGTGCGATAACACCCAATTTCAAGCTCAGACATGTGAGCCAGGGATGACAGCAAATCACATCGGCAACTCGGCCGTCATTCATCCTGTGGTGGTAGTCACGATTAATGGATACAAATTTAGAGCCCTGTTGGACAGTGGAGCAAGTCATTCGTACGCCTCTGCTGCTGCAATCGACTTGATTAATGCAAGTTTAAAATCGACCGGTTTGAGACAAATAGCGATGCTGACTGGCGTCACAACAAGAACTATGCAAGTTTTTTGAGTGGTTATCAGCTCAGTTACTGGTGATTTTGAGCTTGAAGTGGACGTCACCAAAGTCAACAAGAGAGAGTTGCTGATTTTAGAAAACCCTCGTTACAATCAGCTGATAGAAGGGAACTCTCACCTCAAGGGAGTACGCATGGATGATGTCGACGACAAAGCTAAGCTGCCTGTACATCTCATACTGGGTGCGAACGAATTTGCGAAAATTCGGACAGGAGAACGTTTGCGTGTGGGATGTCGTGGGGACCCGGTAGCGGAGTATACCCGTTTTGGGTGGACAATCATGTCGCCTGGCGCAGACCAAGATTTATCACCTGTTTATTTGGCGGTGAATTCGAACTGTGACTTCGAGAGATTGTGTGCGCTTGATGTTCTTGGCCTAGCAGATACACCAGCCGGGGACCAGTTTGATGTCTACGATGAGTTTAAAGAGCAACTGACGCAATCACCTGAAGGTTGGTACGAGACGAGCCTGCCTTGGAAAGGGAATTGTCCTGCCCTACCAATAACCGTGACGGAAGTATGCGACGACTAAATTCCCTCTTGCGGAAATTACGCCGAAAGAACATGTTGGACGACTATGATGACGTCATAAGAGAACAGTTGGTGGAAGGTGTAGTAGAACGGGCACCTGCCGAAGTCTCCGGGAGAGAGTTCTATTTGCCACATCGTGCAGTTGTTTGTGAGGGTGCGGAAACAACAAAGCTTCGAGTCGTGTATGATGCGTCTGCGAGAGCTCACGAAATGGCCCCATCACTAAATGAGTGCCTACATGCCGGCCCGCCTCTACAGAACAAGCTGTGGAGCGTTCTCACTCGTTGCCCCTTCCACCCTGTGTTGGTTGCTGGAGACCTTCGCCGTGCGTTCCTACAAGTGCGAATTCGTGAAAGTAACCGAGATGCCTTGCGCTTTCACTGGATCATAGACAAGACTGCGAAGGAAGTGGAAACGCTACGATTCACCAGGGTTGTGTTTGGCCTTGCCCCATCGCCATTTCTTCTAAATGGGGTGATCCAGCAACATCTTCAGAATTTAGAGACGAAATGCCCCAAAACCGTCAAAGAAGTGCGGAAGAGCTTATATGTCGATGACCTTATTTCCGGAGGAAGTACTACAGAAAAGGCTAAGCAGTTGAAACGAGAAGCAATTGAGATCTTTAATGACGCCAAGTTCTAGCTACACAAGTGGCACTCTAACAAGGAGGAGCTAGAAACTGATTGTGAAAATTACGAGAGGTCATTCGCCAAAGAACAGCTCAACAATGTGTCAAAGCCAGAAGGGGTCAAACTACTTGGTGTTAGTTGGGACAAGGTCCAGGACACCCTTCACGTTGACTTTCCAAGTCCACCAGCCGAACTGACGAAGCGAGGGATCCTTACCAACTTAGCAAAATTGTACGATCCGCTGGGTTTAGCATCACCAGTTTTACTGGAGGGCAAACTGCCATACCGGGAAACCTGCGTACAGAAGAGCGCGTGGGATAGCCCGTTACCGGAAGACTTAGCGGTACAGTGGAGGAAGTGGGAACAGAACATTCCGGATGTCGTTACAGTACAACGCTGCGTTCCTCTTCACCAAGAAGAAATTCAAGAGATACAATTACACGCATTCGGCGACGCGAGCGGTCGAGGAGTATGTGCTGCAGTCTACGCAGTGGTGACTCAAGCATCGGGAGCATCACAGGGATTAATCACCACAAAGGCTCGGCTTGCTAAACAAGGGCTGACCATTCCCCGACTGGAACTCGTGTCAGGTCATATGGCAGTCAATCTGGCCAACAACGTGCGACAAGCAGTGGAGGGACTCCCACTAGCGGCTGATATCCACTGTTGGTTGGACAGTTCCGTCGCCCTTCACTGGATCAGTGATCACGGAGACTACCGCCAATTCGTCGCGAATCGTGTGAGGAAGATTCAAAGCCACCGGAACGTTTTATGGCATCACGTCCAGACAGTCCATAACCCTGCTGATCTGGGAAGTCGTGGTGGTAGTGTGAGTGGAGCAGAAATTTGGTGGAAAGGGCCTTCGTGGCTGGGAAACCCCGCCAAGTGGCCACCTGAGATTGTAACAGAGCCAAGCCCCGAAAGTAGAGCAGAGAGACAGGTTCAAAAAGAACTTGTCGCGGTTGGTGTCGAACGGAGAAACAAATTCGATGACCTTCTCGAGAAGTTCAGCCTTCGTAAAGCCATGAGAATTGGTGCCTGGATCTCGCGATTCTTGCGCAATTGTTGTCGTCCTTCCAACAAGATCCGTGGACCTCTGACAACGGCAGAGCTAGCTGAGCATGAGTTGTTCTGGATCAAGAGAATGCAGAAAGAGGGGATGAGCAATACAAATTTTATCGCGGATCAAGAGCAGCTCAACCTACAACAAAACAAACATGGTTTGTTGGAATGCCGAGGTCGTGTACAGGGAGATTATCCCATCTACCTGCCAGATTCAGTCCTTTTTACAGCTAAGATGGTCCAGCATGCCCACGTGACTACACTCCATGGGGGAGTTTCTTTGACGATGACGAAAGTGAGAGAAAAATTCTGGGTACCCCGACTGCGGAAGTTAGTCAAGAAAACCGTGAAGAATTGTAGTGGCTGCAAACGCTTTCAAGCAGTAGCCTTGAAGAATCCACCCACCGCACCGCTGCCTAGCGAGAGAACAGAAGGAACTACACCTTTCAATGTGATAGGTGTTGATTTCGCCGGTCCTGTGAAGTACCGCAGCAAGCGCAAGGAAGAACGTAAAGCGTACGTGATCTTGTATTCGTGTAGCCTTACTCGTGGAGTGTTCTTAGAGTTATTGCCAAGTTTGGAGACTACCGATTTCATCCAAAGTTTAAAGCGCTTTATTGCCAGGAGAGGATGTCCATCGAAAGTCTATTCAGACAATGGTAAAACCTTTGTCGCCGCTGCCAAGTAGGTAAAGAAGGTGCGGAGAGATGAAAGATTCCATTCCTTCCTGAGCGAGCATTCCATCCAGTGGCAGTTCAACCTCAGCCGAGCACCATGGTGGGGTGGACAGTTCGAGCGTCTCATTGGATTGATGAAGTCCATGTTTTACAAAACAGTTGGCCAAGGTCTGCTTACCTGGGAAGAACTGAGTGAAGTCATCCTGGACATTGAAGTTGCGATGAACAACCGCCCATTGTGTTACGTGGAAGACGACGTGCAACTTCCGACGTTAACACCGAATGTTTTCCTGGTGCTAAACTCCAGTGTTCTGCCCGAGTTGCAACCCTATCACATAGAAGAAAAAGAAATTTAAGGAAACGCGCCAAGTTCCTGATGAAAACGAAAGATGTGATGTGGCGTAGGTGGACGACCGAATACTTGAGCGCGCTGCGTGAGCGTCACCGGCTCAGATGCGGAAAGAAAGGAAAAGAGAATTCTCTGGCTGTAGGAGACGTTGTTATCGTGAAGTCCCATGAACGAAACCGAAATTGCTGGCCGCTGGGGATTGTGGAGCAACTGATTGCTGGAAGAGATGGAGTAGTTCGTGGTGCTAAGTTACGGGTCGGACGGTCACACGTCGAGCGTCCTGTGCAGCTGTTGTACCCGTTAGAGCTGTCCTGTGATGAAGACGGCAATCAAGAAACAGCTGTGACACTCAACCCGGACGCACCAATGTTTAGACCCAGGCGTGATGCTGCTGCAGCCGCGGAACTCCGAGTGAAAGATATCGTTCAAGCAGAACTGAACTGAACATTATTTTAGGCCGAAGCATTTATAGTCAATTTTACTCGTTAAGAATTTCTCGTGACTCTTTGTTTGTTTAGACGTAGCAGTTACCTTCTTGAGCATATGTCTCGTACCTACGCACGAGTCATATGGGGGAGTGTGTCGGAAACTGCAAGAATTCATTTAATTACCTTGATGATTGACAATAAGTTTTAGTCAGTTATTTCCATCCAAGGTAGCCACATGCAGTCCTCGACTGCCTATTTTTTCTAAGTAGGATGTAGATTGGGCCAAGTGTGGTGCAACTTGGCTGCCAACTTTAGAACAAAATATAATATACAACAAAGAAATTTCATTTTTTAAGCACAACACATTGTAAATGGGCCAACTTTAATGTAATTAGTGTAAATGTACTGTAATTTACGTATAGTAAGTAGTGCAAGTATACGCAGTGTAAGTATCGTGTAAGTAGGAGTGCAGTGTAAGTGTATTGTTGGGAAAGAAAAAAAATAGTGATTCTTATCAAGATTATTTAGAATGGCAGGCATGATGTAATAGCATACCACAAACTCCTCGGCTACTTTAGAGACACTTGGAGTGAGTGAGATGGGTGTAAGATCCTTCTTTAAGATTTTTCCAGGTTTTTTCCTTAGGAAGCAGGGTTACATATGCACTTTGTATGGAATTTTTGACAGCTCAATGCCCAGCTATTATAAAGTGAAAACAAACCAAGCTTGGTACCATACTCCTTTTTAAGACGTCTTTCTGGTGGTCAGGTTATCTCTTTGATGAGATGTATTTAATAAATAGTAAATTATCAAACAATGTGTTAACTGGTGCCCAGTCCATTTTTTTAATGTTGGAACAGGCAATTGTAAAGGTCATTTGACCTCTTACAAAGATACAAATTAGATTTGGTGGTTTTTTTAGGGGGGGGATGTGGAGGCAGACAGGACCACTGCTAGTGATACCTTTTACTCTAAGGACTATAAATAAAGGAACAAAATGTGTCTTAATATTCAATCTTCCCAGTTGTCTTATTTTAGTTACCTCATCTCTATATGCAAATTATGATATGGAGGTTTCATATCTGCAGCCTTCTATAGACTGCTTGAACCACATCTGTTTTTTGCTTATCATCAAGACAAATTGTCGATGATTTTTTGGTAGGTTGCTTTCAAGAACTTCTACAGTACCAGTGCAGCTGCAGACAAATGCACCCCTTTTAGCCATCTAAATCTCATCAACAGGAAAAATGTCAAACAGGATGTTGATGGTGCAGTTAAAGTGAGGCTTATAGCAGCTGAAGTTCATGAGCTTGGCATGGAAGATGTCTCAGATACCCCAACTGGTGAGTTTTGCCATCCAAACCTCCTTGAAGCCAGCAATATGGAGGGCAAAAGATTATGTTCGTAAAATACGAACATAACATATACGAACAATCTGCCCTGTGAAATATCTAGCCTTGACTCTCTTTCAAGTTTTAAGTGCCAGCTCAAAACACATCTTTTTAAACAAGCTTTTGATTTGTAATTCTTATACATTCGTCAAATATTTATTGTTTACCTTGTAATTGTTATTATTATTATCATTATTATTATTATTATTATTATCTATACATTAATTTATTTTTAATCATAACTGCTTGTAATTTTATTTATTTTTATTTATTTTATTAAATTGTAAAGCGCATTTGATCATGTTTGGCATGAAAAATGCGCTATATAAGTTTCAATTATTAATTAATTAAATTAAAAATAGCAACTTGTGTCGTGGATGGCTATGTCATCAGAAAGGAAAATCTGGAAGCCACTGTTAACAATCTCCTAGCAGCAGAGGAGAAGGAAGCCAACAATGTCAGGAATCAGACTGAACATGGCAGATTCTTTTGTTCTTTTCCGGGTTGTCGCAAAACCTTTGCAGTCAATTAAAGCGAATGACAGATCATGAAGCCACACACAACCCACCAAACACCAATCCAGAATCTCAAGCCTTCCTTTTTTCAAATGGGGTGTCATCTTCAAAAGCTGTCCCTTAGAAAGATGACATGGTCGCTTACCAATGTTCACTTCTCAACTATGGATTGCTAATTTTTAATTTTTTTTTTAATGCAGTGAGAGAAGGAGACAGGAACGAATTTTGAGATGCTGGAAGTTACAGGATGTAGCACCAAATATGCCCTTGAAGCCTTGGGGATGATGTTTCAGGTCTACAGTTTGCTTTCCCCTAAGAGGTTCACACGAATTAATATGGAACAGATCAGCCCTTTTGAAAACAGGGTCGGGTAACAATATGCCCTTAGATTTACTACTTTAGTTTTTCAATAGATTGCTGAAAGAAGTCTGTAAGCTTCGTCCCAATGCAACAAACCACAAGGCCATTGACTGCTACCATAATGCCACTGATGTTAGTAGCACTTGAAATTTTGATAAGGAGTGTTGCATCATTTGTCATTCTGGGCACCATTATGAAAATTCTGTTGCACCTGATTTACACAAGGTCATCATGGAATTAATTCCCCAGAAAGCCTCCTCCTGGACCCCTGGACACAACTATCAACACTTCAAAGACATTGATTCAAACCTCCTGAAAGACTTTGACCTCCAATGTATGTTCAAATGGATCAACGAGCACAACAAGAATATTGTTCACGATGGGTTCTTTTTACTTTGGAAGGGACAATACTCAATTTGCCATTTTGTTTTTGACGGTAGTATTCATCAAATACCATTTTCTCTAGAACATTTTGCTTTCAACACAGCATAATTAACACTTGAATCACTTATCACTTGACCCATGATAGAGATATTGAAAGGCATTCGTCTATTCCATTCCCTGCTTTGCATGAAACAGTTTTATGATAACAGGAATACAAAGCAGTTTGAGGTCATCTCAAGTTGAAGCAATGCCATTAAGGTAATTTACACCCAGAAAAAAAACCCAGAAAACCTAGCCCGGCAGCAGCTGCTTAAACAGTACACAAGCAAGCTAAGATTCAGAATTGCACACGCTGTATCAAAGAACAAGAAGTCGCTTGCAGACTATCAATGGCTCTGTGACTTAGATGAGGTGAAAGGGCTAACTGCTGGTGCAACATATTGCAACACCAAACCTTGTGGTACTTTCACCAAATATATTGCAACAGCTGCTCAGAATCAAGTTGCTGATGAATTAACAACAGCAAAATTTGTCAGTGTGACTTCAGATGGTGCCACAGTCTCCAGCATAATTGAACAAGAGATCGTTTTTTCCCACTACAGTAGCAAAGGTGTACCATTCACCAAATTTGTTGGATTAAGGCAGCCCATCAGTCCCAATGCCAGTGGTTTGTACAAAGCTACTATGGCGGCCCTAGGAGATGTGGGATTGAGTGAAGAAGAATTAAAGATGCAAAAGAATTAAAGATGCAGTGAAAGAGAACAAGCTTTACAACAGCTGCATTGTCCTTCTCATGGGATTGTACTACTTTTATAACAACAGCCCCAAACAGCGACAAAATCTGAAGTGGTCTTTTCAGAGTCATCAGTCACGCCGACACGTGTTGACGGAACCAGATGGGTGGGGCACATGATGCTTGCAGTGGAGAAATTCCTAAAGGGATATCAAGCGATTCGTGCACAACTTGAAGATTGCTTCACACAGAAGGTAAATAAAATCATTGTGTACTTAACGTGTGTATGTAAAACGTACTACATTTTGTATTATAAAACACTTACGTAATAACACTACAGAAAAGTAATATTCATATTACCGATAACAGCACTAAACTTTATTCACTAGAGAAATGCACAAACAAAAGCCAGAGGGTACTTAAACCTGATGAAACGACCAGACATGATTGCTTTCCTTCATATGCTGCTTGATATGTTTGGGCCTCTCCGTGTTTTCCCCCTCACTATGCAGTCAGATCAGACAACTTTGGCTGATGTTGGTGAAAGTCGCTAAAGATGAAATCATCTCCTTCAAAGAAAGGTACATTACAGAAATGCATTTGACTTAATAACTTCGTTTTATTTAAGTAACTCCTTTATATGATACTTGTTCTTTTGAGATAAAAGGGATTATGTTATATTTTGCAGTCATGGTCCAGTACTAAGGCAGTTTTTTAAAGATCACGAAGTAGCCGGCAGATACAAGGGTGAGACGATGAGTGGCAGGGTAAATAAAGGCAGCTTTCAAACAACGAAGTTAGAACCATTAGCAGAAAAGATGTTAACAACATTGCAAAAGAGGTTCACTGATGTTTCAGAAGATGTTGTGGCAGCTGCCCGAATTGTCAATTTCAGACAGTGGCCACTATTTTCCATGAAGGAAGATGTAACAGGTAGAGTGTCTTCATCTAAAATTTTAAACTTTTTATTGATGAAGATCATGCGTTGTTCTATTTTTTATAACAGCGTTTGGTGAAAAAGAACTCCACGTCCTCTGTCAACAGTTTGTTGGAGTATTGCAGCATGCACGTGTAGCCTCGGAGCAGGTGCAGACTGAGTGGGTGATGCTGAAGTCTCATCTTTATAACAACTGGGTTTATGACTCTGTCATTCATGTAATAGGTCATTTGCATGATGGCGTCATTTTACTACCAAGACCAGGATGCTTTGTCAAAATGCTTTCTTATGCAGATTTTTCTACTCTTCATGGAATAATGAGACAATGGGTAAAATTTGCCTGACAATGAAAGCCACTCAATGCATTCTGGTCTTGGTAGTAAATTACGCCATCATGGAAATGGCCTATTGCATTAATATAGCAAACTTAGTAAATATGAATGCTTGGAAAAAGTCTCCACTATAGCCATTAATCAAATTTCTACTTGTCTTCAGGTACAAAGACAAAATCCAGTCTCTTAAATGGTCAGAGATTTATAGTCTTTACGAGGAGGGTCATGCAAATGTTCTTGCCATCATTGATCTAATCCTTACCCTTCCTGCTAGTTCTGCTGCAAATGAGCATGGCTTTAGCCAGATGAAACTGACTGAACTTGAGCAAGAGGAAGATGAGGATGAAGTTCTATTCAGAGAGAAGGTGGACGACAATGATTTTTTTTTGGGGGGGGTTAACTTTTGGGCAAATGAAAACTGGTCTGGGCAAGAGCATGTTGAGGATCACTCACCTGAATGGTGAGTGCTCTCAAAATTAAGTGTCCAACCATGGACCCTCAGGGATTGCATTGGTGTTAATTGTACATGTTCTATTGGGTAGCATAGCAACATGAAACTCTTTATTGATGTTAAATGTTAAAACTTGGGAAAAAAAAAGAAATATACAGTATAACTCTTCTATATTCATATTCAACAAAAACTTAAACGGGACTTATTGCTGCCATCTATAACATCATGTAACTTTGGTGATAAAAAACTGCAAACATTAACAAAGAAGGTACTATGGTGACTACAGAAGGTTTGCTTGGTCCTATGACCGCTAGCCTCCCAACAGGTTCCAGTGCCTGTTCCGCAGAGGTAACTTCTGGAAGTTGCAGGGGCTGGCCATATTCCTCATCATGGTCGGTTATCTCATACACCTGCTCTTCGTTGATAGACGCAGCGATAATTTCTTGTTGGACAACTTCTCTCCAGTTCGGAAGTGTGGTATCCATTGGTAGCTCAAAGGCTTTCGTCGTCGAACGCTGACATGTCTAGTCCAGGGGAAACATGGCTTAGCAATTCAGGAATATTCATCAATTCTTCGTCCTCGAACGAGTCATCATCTTCAGCACTGAGATTAACAACAGGATACTTCCCAACTTTCTTGAAGCATTTTGAGACAACTGCAGCTGGAACCTCTTCCCACGTGCTCACCACCCATTGTACAGCCATCAGCAAATTCATGGACTTGACAATCTCACTCACAGTTTTCTCTCCATCCATTTGGCCAGCAACATACGCAATAGCTTCCACCTGTAGTACATTTTCCAAGTTTGATGATTCCTGTGTCAAGAGGCTGTGTGCGTGATGTGGTATTTTTCGGCAGGAACTCAATTCGGATGTTGGAAAACTTGCCTTTGAGGGAGGGAGGATGACAGGGAGCATTGTTGGGAAAGAGAGTGTTACAATTTTCCTGCTTTATCTTGCTGTTTAACTTAGATATGACACTTTCCATTATCTCAGTTTTCATCCATGCCATCGCATTGCTGAAATACTGAGTGCCAGACGGGCACGAAATATCCTCAAGGTTTGCAAAAAAATGTGGTGTCTTGCTGCTTCCCTCAAGGACAACACTATCCATTCCTCCGTCAGCACTCACAAAGAGAGCAGCAGTGATCCTTTGCTTGGTGTTCTTTCCTCCACGAGATCACTTTCCAAAATGTCCCAGTTCCGTCTTCGTTCCATATATCGGCAGCTGCATATCCCTTGATCAATTCTTTTACACATTCACTCCAACTATCTACTGTGTCTTCACTGACATCCCCTAACCCGTCAGCAATATCAAACTGCATAACATTGTGCCGTTCCTTCCACTTAGAAAACCAGCCTTGGGCTCCTTTAAAGGTTGTCACACTGAGTTGTTTGGCAATGAAATGGCTCATCCTCTGGGATGTTTGCTGCTCTAGTCCTGACATACTAATCCCAAAGTATGCAGTTTATGCCTTTAAAATTGTTTCATTTGAAGTTGTTTCATTTGGTCTTGGAGCTGCCATTCGACATCCATTGGTCGACAATTTTCTCTTCATCAGCAATGATCTTTGCTATTTGAGTTTTTCCGCAAGTGAACCTCTTTGCCAGCTGTCTGATGCCTTGCTTGTCATCTTGTGAGGCATGGATCACTTGCACTTCCTCACTTAGGGATAAACACTTGCAGCTCTTACCATTATTTGTAGCCTGTCTTCCATTCTTTTTGCCTTTCTTGAGCTGCTTGCTGTTTCCACTTGAGGACTCCCCGTGTTTGATTCAGTTGCTGCTTGGAACGATCGAGTTTGAATTCTTTATCACCAATCAGGTTTTCAGAAGCATTTCTCTTGCTGAAATATGAGGCAACAGCAAGACCTCCCTTCCAACCTGGAGTTTCCTTGTCTGCCCACACCAAACAATCACTTGACTTATTACAATCTGGCCCCTCGCACGTTAAACAAATATATTTTGTAACGCTTCTGCAGTTACTGCAGCATGACATATTTACTGCAGCAACCTACACATGTATAAACTCGCCAAAGTGATGAATAAAAATCACACTGATTAACATGTGAAATGCGGGATTACTTTTCCTGTTGTTATCTACAGTACAGTATTGTAATCTGTCAAAATACACGAAGCAGTGTACTATATACAGTTAGTATCACAACTACAAACTACATCACAAGAGATACTGTACTCCAAAAATCTTTACAGTATAAAGCAAAGGAATTGTTAGCATAGAATTGATACTGCATTTGTATTTTTTAAAAGATGTTAGCTTTCTGCAAGAGTTCTGGAAAATTTTCATACCTCTTACATAGTTTGACAGGCTTAAAGTACCAACATCAAGGAGCCACCCACAAATGTTGCACTATATTCAAAGTAAATAACATTACATTTTGAGATCAAGGAAGGAACACCTATCTGTGGATGTGGCAACAGAGGTACTGCTGTATGAACCATGGTATAGTTTTAAAGTGATGGTCTTAAAAAGTCCAGGATGAGTATGATATTACTGAAAACCCCATAATAAAATACAAAGGTAAATTTTCCTTATTTCTCAGTACAACTTTAGTCATCAAGCATAACATGACCCATTCAAAGAAAGAATCATTTGGATTTTTATTAGACTGCCAATGAACAAACGCATCCCATTAATTTTATGAAAATGTGTAATAGTTACACAACTCATAATTTTGACAATACTTTAACCACACAGTGTGCATGTCATCAACTTGTTACATCTTGTTACTGCTGGGCTTTGTGTGGCCCAGTTGGGTGCCCTGTTGTTGTATCAGTGAGGCATGCATGTCGTGGTCACTCTTTGAACAATGACCATGAGGGCCACCAGGTTTTAACCATGCTGGTGGGTTTTTTGTTGAGTTTTTTTTTTTTTTACTTTTTCATACCAGCCACGTGTGTTTTCTTAAGGCCGCTCATTAATTAATCATGTCATTAGTTAATGTTTAAAACCAATGGTATGGTTGTCGCCGTTCACAGCAACACATCTCAAGGGTGTGACAAGATTTATGAACTACACTGAGGCTGTTAAGAAGTGGAATGATAAGCAATTTTTCAATGTCAATCGTCATTAAAATTACTTGAAAAGATTGCTGATCATACTACTTATGCTCCTTTGCTCTGTACCTGATTGATCAATCTCCTCCATATAAACATAAATTTTGCAAGTCCCTTTCACTTAATAGCTGACAAAATTCAGAATCATCTGTGATGTCTGCCCATTCCTGAGCACATTCATACATCTCCTCTTCACTGCCCTCTGGCATTTCAAGTTCATTCTCATCAACATCACCAAAAGTGGTGTGGCCAGTATACCTCTGATATGTTCCTTCCTCCATACTTCAACAAAATACTCAACATGACGAACTGTCTTAATCTTGTCACAATGTTCAAGCACCTGTTGTATATGATACGGTGTGAACTCATGCATTATGTTTGCACATGCTATACCACCTGAAGTGTTATAATAAAGCAGGTTTTTCATGTCGTCCATATGTAAATAGCGCCCAGTGTGGCTGCTTAGTTTTAGGGCTCTAATACATAACCATATTTTTAGCCATTCGCATGGGATTATTCACCAAACTGTGTCACCATACAGAGGATAAGGTTTACGGGCAGTTGACAGGATGTCTTATTCCAAACATTTTCTATTAAATATCCGGAATTGTTGGAAAGTCTGGAACAACTCGTGTCACGGTTCGCCGGCAAAGCAGATTTCAAGTGAAGTTTGGGCACGTTTGAAGTTTCTGGACTTGTTGGCACCGAGAAGAGGCCAACAAGGGGACAGAAGCCAAAGCCTGCTTAAGGATAAAAGTAGGATTGATACTATCAATGGAAGACGGAGTCTTAATACATCAAATTCTAAATGCTTTCAGTGAAGTAATCCAAGTAATCTCATTAACATATTACCAACTACGATTATGAATAATCATGGCAGTCCAGCAACTGATGTGGCACAGTGTCATGCAATGGTCACGCAACGTACTCAAGCCTTTCAGAAGTCAAAAGTCAGTGTGGCTCACCTCGCACAATTGATCAAGGATAGAAACCATCTATTTCGACTGAGAAATTTAATGACTGAAAAGGAGTATGGAATTTTAGCGGTTTCCGAATCTTGGCTAAATTCCTCTGTTACGAACGCTGAAGTGGAGATTGAGGGATACAAATTGATTATGCTTGACCGCCCTAAACATTGTGCCAGTGGTGTCTGTGTTTATGTTCGGAGATCTCTCAAAAGCAAAGTTCTTAAAGATCTTTCTCGTATTTCAGATTCTGGCTTTCATCAGTTATGGGTACAAGTTCAACACAAGAAATTAAAATCATTCTTGTTGTGTCACCTATAGAACTCCTGACTGTCCACTCTCATGTTTTGCTGAAGATTTTATGGATCAGTATTTGCAAGCTCCTACCTATGGAAAGTTCGTTTTGGTAGTTGGAGACCTCAACTGTGATATGCTTACGAGCTTCTATGAATCGAGAGCGCTAAATGACTTGTGTAGCAGTTTAAATATGAAGCAACTTATAACAGAGCCTACAAGAGTGACTGCAACATCCGAGACTTTGATTGATGTCACCATGACTTCCAATTCAGCCCTTGTTACCGATAGTGGTGTGGTTGAAACACACATTAGTGATCATTATCTGGTATATGTGGTTCTGAATCTCAAGGCACCGAAACCAACGCCTACTTATGTTATATCTAGAAGTTATAAGAACTACGACTTTGAGAGCTTTGTGAATGATCTCGCCCAAGTCCCATGGTATGAAAATGCCTTGATTGATGATGCTGGTGAGAAAGTAGAACATTTTAATGAAAAATTTTTGGAAGTCTTGGAACGTCACGTGCCTGTCAGGAAAAGGAAAGTCAGAAATCGGCAATGTCCATTTCTAGATCAAGATGTTGATGGATGAGAGAGAACAAGCACACAAAGTTGCTTGTGAGTCGGGCACTGCTATAGACTGGGAGCATTACCATTGGTGTCGTAATGAGGTTAAGAGAAGGCTATGTGATGCCGAGAGCAACTATGTTCAAAAGGAGATCAATGACATTCAGAGTAGCAGCGCCATGTGGAAGGTGGTACGAAACTGTATCCCGACGAAAGAGAAATCGAGACCGGTGTATTCAAAGGATATGACGGAACTGGCCAATGAGTTCAACTAATTTTTTACTTCTGTGGGGGCGAGGGCTGCAGCTGAATCTAAGAGGCTTGCTTCAGTTAACGCTTTTCCAACGTATAAGGCCCCCTGAGTCAAGACCATATTCCAACTAGAGGAATTCCCATTCCGCGCAGTCACTACCTTTGAAGTACACAAGATCATCGTGTCTTTTCCTTCAAACAGGGCACCAGGAATGGATAAGTTACACATGAGTGTAATCAAAGACGCCCTACCGGTTATACTTCCAGTCCTGACAGAGCTTATAAACAGGTCACTTTTAACATCAGTTTTTCCATCTGCTTGGAAAGAGTCCGTGGTAGTACCAACATTAAAGGAAGGGGATCATGAAGTTGCTAACAACAATCGGCCAGTATCTCTGCTTCCCGCTCTGGCTAAGATCTGCAAACGAGCAGCTCTCAATCAGTTAACAGAGTACACAACATGTCAGAACTGTTTATCTGAACATCAAAATGGAAACAAGAAGAAGCACTCGACAGAAACACTCCATATGATTCTCGAAGCAATGGATCGGAAACAAGTCACAGCGTTGGTACTGTTGGACTTGTCAAAGGCTTTTGATAGCATTGAGCATGGGATCCTATTACGTAAACTTCGAGAATTGGGTGTGTCTATACAGGCCATGGAATGGTTTAGAAGCTATTTAACGGACAGGAACCAGAGGGTGAGAATTGGCTGCGAGGTGTCAGATCTGCGCCAAGTTGCTTACGGTGTACCTCAAGGGTCGATCTTAGGGCCAGCCCTTTTCAATATTTACATCAACGATCTCCCAGCTGTCCCTAACCTGTGCTCGCTAAAGAGTTCCGTGGATGAGTCCCAGCTATATCTCTCGTTTCCTGTCCAGGAGGCAGACATGGCTGTGGAACATTTGTCCGAGGATTTGCAGCGGATTGCCGCCTGCTGTAGCACACACAGCTTGCTGATTAATCCGGACAAGACTAAGCTATTGCTTCTTGGAACCCCTCAGATATAAGCTCGCGTCCCGGCCAATAAATCCTTGTTGTGGCTTACATACGGGCTTTTTACATTTTCACCCCCCAAAAAAGGGATTTCACTACGTTTTGTGAATTTGTGAAATTTTGCCTTTTCACCTTAAGCACTTCGCGACTTCATAAAGCCATTTCCGTCCCCTGGACACTTCCAGTAAGTCGTCGATACTAGGTATGAAATATTTCAGACCTTTGTGATTTGTTGCAGTTTTTCATTTATCGTTTTTCTTGTTTAAGCGTAGTGAGCATTTTGTTGTAAAGTCATTATTTGCTTTCAGAATAAAACAGAGTGTTTAATTACGAGATCCCTGGTCTCTTTTCTCAAGTTTGGATCGACCCTCACTAGCAAACAGGACCTCACCTTGAGTCGCCTGTTTAACATCCCTTTACAAATAACACAGGAGTTTATAGTCATAGAGCACTTTTGGTTTGAATGAGGTGTGTGTGCGTGTGTGTTATTAGAGAACTTAAGCAGCAGACGTTCTTGAGGTCACGAACGCCGACCGGAAGTCATTGGAGCAACTATGTACATACAGCGCATGTCATGACGCCCGCGTGGTCAGGTCGCAGATGCCAGAACGCCACTTTTCAGGTTGATGGTAGAACGCCAGGACTGCGCTCGGGTAAGAAATATTTTGTGATTTTCTCTATAGTGGATGAATTGTTGACTCAAAACCATCAAGAGCTCTTCTGTGTGTTTATAAGAAACGTTATCGTGGCGTGTAAACCTGTTTTTCTGCCTCGATAGGATCCCTCCATAGATTGAACGAACAACATGGCAGACAACCTTCCTGCCAATCCTGGGTGAGTAAAGTTATTTGATTTCATGTCCAAATGATCATCAAATGCAGAACTAAGAGTGTATTTAACAGGGCTTTATCTTATTATAATTTATTTTGGCCGACAATTTAGAATTAAGACATGCGACATTCAAATACAGTACTAACAAATAATAAATTGAGATGCTTGTCTTTTTGCATCGGGTTGTATTTATTATAAACTGTACATTGTATATCGAATGCCTGCTAGGTTTTGAGCAACCGACTACAAACATAGGAATCACAAATCTCTGTGGTTGATGAATTTGGAAAAAGAAAAATGGTCCTGTAGGCATCCAGATCACGCACTGAAAACTTCATGCTCGCTCGCCCCCTCGTGTTGTTTACAAAACTATAAAGTGGTAAATTTCAAGTCGCCAAATAAAGTGATAGATGAAATATTCATTATGCCAAGAGCGTGGGATAAAGAAACAGAACTGATTCCCTTACCGAACACTACTTCTTTCTCGAATTTAAAGTATTTAACATTAACTATCATTGTTATTATTATTTAGATAATTGCATAAATATTTTTTGTTTTGGTTTTGGCTGTTGTGGGCTTTTGAAATAACTTTGCATTGGTTTTGATTCCTATACGTACCAGAATAAAACTAATGGAGTGGACTGCTGCACATGACGTATGGTTGTGCAGGGAAAGGTTGGCAATTAACCCCTTCAAGGCTAAGAGGAAAACAATACAGAGAACAAAAATATGGGAAACAGTTGTTCACCACCTTGAGCAAATTGAAGAACCCTCCTTTAAAGTAACAGTGTGAGCTGTCCGAGACAGGTACACCCTTTTAGCCAAAAAGTTCAGAAAACGAATGGCAAGTGAACAAAAAGCAAGTGGAATTAGCCCTAAAATGTCTGAGCTGGATGTTCTTCTGGAAGAACTTACTGGGCCGGAAGATCAGTCTGAAGAAGAGAAGATGAATGAAAGTGAAGAAAAAACAAGAAAACTGAACAAGATCGAGCGAAAGCTCTAGATGTGAGAAAGAAGGCAATGGAGAAACTTTCAGAAACAACAAGCAGAAAGCACCAAGAAGAAAATCAGCCAAAGAAAAAGGCAAGGTGCTCCACTAGTGATACCATCGAGTATCTTAAAGAAAGAAATGAGGCTGAATTTGCCTTACGACGAGAAGAGCTTGAATTAAAAAAGAAAGAGCAGGATGAAAAGAGTAAGAAGGATGAAGAAGCAGCTAAAAGACAAGAGGACCTAATGAAGATCATGGCGCAGCAGGACCAGCTCATGCTGCAAGTGATTAGCAAGCTTATTCATAAATAAGCTTTTTTTAATAAGACTTACTGCTGTGTTTGTCGTTTAACCAAACAAAAATTGTACTTCAGAAAAACTTCAGTTTTCACGCTTGGTTCTTTATTTCTGTACATTTTTGTTTTTAGGTACTGAACTTTGACTGTTAGAACTACTTGAAGGGTTATTATAATTCATTGTGTCTTAGGTTATGATTTTGTGACAGGTTTTCCTTAACTTTCCCTTTTCTCCTTTTTTGTTAAATTCGTAAATGTTACAATCTTGTAAACATTTAGGGGCCGGGATGTTACTTCCATTATGTTACTTCCGTTACCCGCGATCCCACGCAGGGGATCTTGAGTACTAGGTGTGACTCGTAAACAGATGGTTATGCTCGTTGGGTTTTCTGTTGTACTCTCGTTCTTTAGAAAGCCAATCAATAGTTTGTAAGTATTAATTTCTTTTCTGATTTCACGTCATCTAGATTTATTTGTAACCGAAATTTTCTCTTTTAGTTGAACCACTCACGCTTAATCACCGTTCGATCACTTGAATTTCTCCAATACCGGAATGCTTGTTCTACGATACATAATAAAGTGCGTTCAAATTGTTGTTTGGTTGCTTGAAGTCTACACATGTATTGTTAAAAAAAAAACTCTGATGTCTGATTTCCATATAGTTATCGCATTTTGAATTAACGCGCACACAATATACATTTTCCCCACAGGACTCAGACCCATTTTCAAATTGCTCTTGAAATCCATTGATTTGAATGATTTGACAACATCACCGAAGATCCACTCAACAGATACTCTGCAGTGACTCATGGCCTGGTTAAAAGCTTGCATTCTGCTTGATCTATTTCGTCTGAGTCAAAATGCGTGTAGTTATTGTACGAAAATTCTGGATTTCTTGATGTATTTGAATCTAAGAGAAGAAAAAGCTCATCGTCGTTAGAAGACCCTGACTGTGGCCTATCAATGCCGCGCCTCGAGTTTCTTTTAGCGACATTTTGGAGCTAAAAATGTAAACATAACCAACTGAACCGAGACGTCCGCGTTGTGCAAAAGCTTTTAAGCTGAACGTGTTAAGCTGAAGTGCTGACCTTCCGTTGTTTTTTAAGCATTGCAATATGGCGTCTGTTGATCGTCGGGATATTTCTTCATCCGTGTGGTGTTCAGAAATCCTCAATGAAGTACCTGGTTGTATGAGAATTAATCTTTGCCTCTTCATTTCGGTAAATATCAGTGGCGAGTCCATTTGAGTTCATGTGCGTGTTTAAGTTCTCTTGGCATTTCCCTCGGAGTTCATGGACTACTGACATCTTAATCTTCAGATAGGTCTATGGCAAAGGGCATGCGTGTTTGAATACATTTTAACTGTCCAAAGACAAAAGCAATTCACAATATAAATCAACGTCCTCAGTAATCCAAAGCAGTTCAGGCTATGGTGCAATGGTCAAATGAAACCAGAACAAAAATGGTGCAATCTTCAATGACCTAGAATGACCTCGCACTCTTGTCCCTCCTGATGATGTAATGCTTTGCCTTAGCCAATTAAATCACCGCCACGTGGTTTCTATTGTGCATTTTGCTGCACAGGAAAAACCAATGGTATTTTACGATTCGGCATACCTTACAGGTATCCCAAATCATAAGGCATTTACATTTACCACGTAGATTGACTACACAATGACAGCCCAGTGGCAATGTAATCTAATAGACCTTCTGCACAGCCTGTTTTGCTGTCCCAGTTCATTCCTCTATGACAACATTCAGTACAGCATCAACAAACAGT
The DNA here is from genome assembly GCA_014634185.1 of Astreopora myriophthalma. Lineage (NCBI taxonomy): Eukaryota > Metazoa > Cnidaria > Anthozoa > Scleractinia > Acroporidae > Astreopora > Astreopora myriophthalma. The sequence goes on along the minus strand of BLFK01000652.1, from coordinate 502,879 downwards.
GTTGCCGGCGGTGTTGCTTGTACTATTTTGCACACAAAAAGAAAAACAAGTCAACAACATGGATATTACGCATGGTCACCCATCCAAGAAGTAACCCCAGCCAACAGGGCTTAACATCGGTGAAAAGCACAAGCACACGGCTAATTGCCATATGAGACCACGATGAAAAAAAAAAAGGAACGAGAACGCCTGGAGGCGTCAACATACGATACGAATTTGCTGATCAAACCATAATCGAAAGAATATTCAGCACTTTCATTTCGAGGTTATTTGTGCCGTGTGAAGTGCGTGCGGTGGACAGTAAGTAAAAAATAATGTCATTTAACACCATCCAAAAACACCAATCAGCTCTATACCCGTTATGGTTTACTTGAGGAGATTTATCTCTCAAATCGCTGAAATGCGAATGAATGTTGCGCTGTCTGACCCCGATACTAAGTCTCGTAATCTTGCTTGATCGAATGTCAAACTATGGAAATTTGTGTTAAAACAGTCAAGCATAGAAAGTGCAAAATGCAAAGCGTACAAAATGCAAAACAAAGATTACGAAGCTTGTCACACTCGACTGAAATGTAAATTATTCACAGTTGAAAACACGACACTAAAGCAACGAATGGAACAAATCAATCTCTTTTCAATCATTCAAATACTCCACTATGTCACGGCACTGTGAGAATTAAGTCTTTACTTAAAAGGTTTTCCCTGACATATGAGCATGTTTAGATAGAGGAACTTTGGCTGATCAGCTAGGCGCACTGTTTGGCAATTCCAGCGTCACATGGTTCCTTAAAGTACAGGAATAAAATTGAAAAAAGACGACCAGAAAAAAAGCCATCAACACCGGTTTCAGAGAAGGTCAGCCATCCGAGCAGTAACCCCGGCCAGCAGGGCTTAATTTCAGTGACAAGCAAAAGCATGTGGCTAATTGCCATGAGACTGCAATGACGACAAAACTCGCCCGAAAATTTATACGTGGCTGTGATGATATGTAGTTCAAATGCACTTCCGGTGATGTAAGCAGCATGGGAACCATCGTGCCTTGCGATCTTCTTATGTAATTCCCGCCATGTTGTTCAGTTATTAAAAAAGCAAATAAGAAGCTCTATCGCCTCCTATGTAGCTCGCAGCTATTACATGGTCTGCCTACGCATCCCACGTAATTGATAATACTCATCACAATGAACAGGTGATTAAACTCTAAACAAGACAAGTCCTTCGAAAAAGTGTATCTCCTCTCTGTTCGAAGCTACACCCTTGAAAGTTAAGTTAAGAACTAAACATGAAGAGATTTAGCGAGTTTGTAACAATTAAATTCAGTAATTGTATTATGTAGTATGATACATAATGTGTAGCTTACGCGATATAACTACTGTTATCCAGGATTTCCTGCCATTGTAGTTGAATAAACCATACTTACTTACTTACTTACTAAGTTACAAATTCTCTTAAATCTTTTCTATTCCCACAAATATCACAACACCAATAAGGAAGAACTGTACAATGACTGGTTGCCTTCCTGTTCTAGCTACAGACTATTTGTCAAAGTTCATTACCAAACAGTACTCAATACTTGAGGAAGTGATCCTCACACTTTCTGGACAATTTAAGCAATTGTCTCATATATGCACAATGAAATAATTATTTCATTCATCATTCCTTTCACGGGAAAACACACATGAGCCCAACAAATTGACCTGCTCTCAACTGTGTGGCTTCATAGCTCAGTTGGTAAGAGCACTGCACCGGCATCGCAGAGGTCGTGGGTTCGAATCCCGTTGAAGTCACTGGAATTTTTCATGTGCATATATGAGACAATTGCTTAAATTTTCCAGAAAGTGTAAGGATCACTTCTTCAATTCATTTCTAACCCGCACTTCACAATTATTTCATTCAGTAGTCAATACGTATACTCGCACCGCATGATACATGATACCAGACCCATGACAAGACACTATATTAAGTCACAATAGACAAACCGAACGCATTTTACTAATCTTTGGTTACTTCTAGTTTTAACTTTTCTTACTTGTTATTGCCTCCGTCCACGCTCTGTACAAAGAAATATCTTGCTGGTACTGCAATTCTTGCGTCCAGTCCTGGACCCCATACAAGTGATTTTTCTGCACTAATATCGACTGCTTCGTAAAGATAATTATTCCAGGAGAGAATCATCCAAACTAGATAAGGTTTTACTTCGTACATCATTGACCACAGTTAATGCTAATGCAGGGGGTCACCACAGAGGAGGAAGACGTTCGGAATTCTTAACCGTTAGGGACTGTGTCCAAGAGAAAGGAAATCATGGCACGCCGTCACTAAATGCAAATCAGATGCAAATTAGCAGTGTAAGATAGTTCTTCCTACTGTAGACAGTTTAGATTGTTGTTGCCATCGTAGACAGTGTAGACAGTTGCTCCTATCCTATACAGTGCAGACAGTTGTTCCTGCTGTAGACAGATAGGTTCGACAGTGGATATATCTGTTGCCATTGGAGACAGATCAAGCAAGTGAACATGAAGCTGTTGACTTCTCAGTGAGAGGCTAATTCAGTCCCAGGGACTTCATGCCATATTTGACTTGTTGGCGCAGCGCGCGAAACACAAAGCGAAAAGCGGAAGATGTCGCGTCCTTTGCCAATGATATTTGATACTTCAAACTTACTTTTCGAAGACCGCATGTCAGCTTATAAGAATATTTTAGGTCTGTGTAAGCCAAATGAAGTGTTGGATAAAATAGCAAAGTACGTCGCCCAAAACGTGGAGACGAACGACTGGCAAGCAGTTTGGAGGAGCACTCCAAAGTCAAGCGGACATCATCAGCCCTTTGATGTGCTTGTTGAGGTAATACCTTGCACTGTCTAATAATTAGTTATCCGCAATTTTCATATAGCAAGTCAACAAGTCATTGATACGAAACTTTGAAGACTTCAGATTACTCGAATAGTACCCGTGGAAGAAACTGGACCGGTGAAGCTGTGGCGTTAATTTAATGAACAGGATTCAACACCTGGAAAGACACTTAACGAGGCTCTTGATGAAACTGTACAAAATAATGTGCTTATGGAAACTGGTACGAGCAGGCAATAGACCAGTTGACGCTCTTGAGTGCGTCATGGTGGGAAAGGTTTGTATGGAAGTTCAAAGCCATGAAAAGTATTCATGATATGCAATTCTGGGCACTTCTCTTACAAAACAGAACATTATGCGCTTAAAGGGGGGGCTGAATAAAGTTGGATAGGATAGCTATCGTATTTGTAATCAATGTGTCTGCTATACATTGTACACTTGTAATTTGGGAGGCAGAAAATCACAGAGAATGTATGGAGAAAAAAACGGCAATATTTAGGAATGCAGAGTCCAATTATTCTCAGTAGTGAACTTATATGTTTGGTTTATGAACGAGAAAGTCTAGAAAGGTAGTCAGTCATGAACACTTTATTTTGCTTTTAAGAGACCTTTCCACGGTTAATGATGCCATACTGGGTTTGGGGGGGGGGGGGCAAACACGGCTAAAATTACAGTGAATGTATGGGATTTTAGCTGACTTTGAACCGCTAACACGCCACTATGAAAAGGCTGATTTCTATCATTTGCCACTATTTTTAATATTATTGATATCACTCATCCAACAGAAGATTAGGCCAGTAAAGGAGGTATGATGTCAGTAAACTGGAATTATAAATCTTCTCATGTCGCTTCTACTTTAGCGGCAATTTAAATAATTTTGATTACAAGGATTTGTATGAAATCTTCAAAATACACTTACAGTCATTGTAATCTGAATCTGTTGTTTATATTTCGTGAAAATAATGTCAGTAAAAATGCCTTTTAAAAGAGTTTTGCTGTCAAAGTACTGTCTGTAGTGGAGTTAGAGGTTCAAAGTCGACCAAAATCCCATGCATTCACTGTAATTTTAGCCATGTTTGCCCCCAACCAATATGGCATCCGTGAAAAGGTCTTTTTCCGTACAAACCTTTGAATTTCCTATCATGTTGCTGATTACCCATGGTGCACTCAGATTCAAATGGATAGGTTCATCTTCTCTGAAAGCAGTGCTACAAGCTACGACCATTATGGTCGCCATGGCGAGTAGAAAAAAAAAGTTGGTGACTAAAATAGTAGCGAAAGTTGCCAGTTTGGCAACCTGGGTTTGGCGGTCATTTGCGAAGCCATAATGTTTTTATGACCTTTACAAAGTTGAAGTGAGATGAACATTTGCACAAAGTATTAATTACGCTCCTCTTTCTGGGTAATTTGCTACTTTTAACCTGCCCATTGTCTGCCTTGAAATGTTGCATCCACCAGCAAGGCTTAGCAGCCATTAATTATTTCAAAGCTGAGTGATAAACTAGTATGGTCAGTGATATTACCCCTCATGTCATATTACACAAAGAATCTTTTTTAATTTGGCAACCAATATTTCATGCCTGGCAACCACTTTTCCATTTAGGTCACCAAAAGGCAACTTTGAAATAAGTTGAGCTTGGAGCACTGAAATTACTGCGTCTTATTTCCATAATGCCTCAAACAGACATAAGGATTCAAGATGCAGTAAATGTATTTTTTTGCTGTCAACTAAGATTAGCCAGTGCTTTGCTGCATTTTACTGTGTTTCCCCTAGAAACCCTATAAATCGTTACAGCTGTTGGTTAACTGAGCATTATGAGTTTAAGCCACCTGTGGATAATATAATGTACCATTGCTGAAGTAGATTTTCAATTCTAGTTTCTATAATGTCGCATGCATCTTGTGCAGTCTTGTCATTCGTTGAGGCAGTTTCTTAGTTTCAAACCATTTCACCCTTAATCTGCGCATACTATTAAAGTTGTAGTTATGGGGGACCTCTTCAGGGGTACTGGGTCAAGTGTCTCGTAAGTTACATGTAGATAATAAATGTAAAATGAAGATCAAATTTACACGTTTTAATGAGATTTTGTATAATCTGAAAAATCATTGGTTGAGGAACTGTGTTTTTAAATAAGTAGGTAGGTGAAAAATAAAGCCACAAAGCCATGCTGTAAAATTTTAGGGTAGAGGATTGTGGGTATTTCAGGTTAGATTACCAAAGGCTTTGATCACTTCTAGATTAAGGAAGAGTACCATCAATTGCATCTACCCTTCCATGCACATGATAAAAACATGTTCTGGCCTATCAAACTTCAATGTTTTGACAGCAAAACTTCAAAGTTTATCATTATTGAGCTACCATGAATGGTTAACCTTTATCCGCATTTTTCCAAGCGCCAAACATTACAGTTTACAGTTTGTGATCAGACATGATTCTTTTCCTCTCTTTTGTCTTTTGAAAAATATCCCATCGACCAGCAATGAATGAATAGTGCTACAAATGGGCAGGAAAACTCTGACGTTTTGCTGTCAAAACATTGGAGTTTGATAGGCCAACAAAACATGTTTTTATCACGTGCATGGAGGGGTAGATGCAATCGACGGTAATGTGTCAAAGGTCTTAGAGTTGATATTATTTGTGGATGATACTAATAACTTCTATTTGCATGCTGATGCTTCTTTTCTAATGAAAGTTGTAAATGTAGAACTGAAAAATATAACATGTTGGTTTTATACAAATACATGTAAGCTATCTATTAATGTTAAGAAATCTAATTTTATTGTATTCAGACCAAGACAAAACAGGCAAACACTTGATCTATCTTTCATTATTAGTAATTACTCAATTGATTGTGTTAAGGAAACCACCTTTCTTGGTGTAATTTTAGATGAACATTAACATGGAAATCACATATACATAATGTCGCAAGAAAAATGTCCAAAACCATAGGTGTAATGTATAAATCATGTTTTTGCCTAAACGATTCCACATTAAGGACACTAATTTGTCTATCCTTGCTTATTCTACTGTGCGAGTATCTGGGCATCAACTTACCCTTCAGACATAAGAAGATTAACTATACTTCATACATCCCAGCCATCCTCTATTTCCTACTTTTCCTATTTATTTTACAGGATCCTATAAAACTCCTATAATTGGCCAGAAACTCCTATGTTTCCTATAAGATAAAGCAAGAAGGTCCAACAGTTCAGATTGAGTTTGTGTTGAGTGTACAGGCTGTAGCATGTTGTCACTATTAGTTTAAGGTTATTCTCGGACAGCTAAGTCTGACTGGGAGCAGTCTTTCAAGGTATGACCATTTCAACCAATTTTCAGATTTGAGTGCTTTTTGTCTTGTCATTAGAGTTTGCATTTTATGTTGTCTTGTATTTAGAGGTTGTCAGAAATGTCACTGGAGACATTTCATTGCAAAAAAAAAAAGAAAAGACTAACAAGGCACCTGGTCTTCTTTTGAGGATTATCCTTAATCTTTGACGGAATAGCTAGTCATTTGTATCAGCTTAAATTCTGAAGGGTGTGGCATCCCTTACCTCCAGAGCTGGTTGGGTGTAGAGGACATTTGTAATAGGTCAGTGTTGAGTATGATCAAATGCTCAAGTACCCTTGTTTCGTTTAAGTTGAAAGTATGATTGTCATGATATAGCTAACAATTCTGCTTGTGATGAAAGATTTCTGCCAGGTAAAGTGTTCTGTTTGTATCACAGCATGTTTCCTATTGTAGGTTACTGATGTAAATATTTTTTTAAATGCCTGGTGGGAAACTCATTTCAAGAAGGACTGGCTGGGTTCTTCAAACTTATGGAAGGGGTCATAAATTTCAAATTGGTGCCAATGGAGTAATGAAGTTGGAAAGGCCTTTTGCTCTATCTACAAAAAACATTCAGATGTGACAACCAAGGTCTCCCACAATTACTTCAGTATGCTAGAGGCCAAAGTCACAAAACACTGGCAAATGAAATACTCAGTGGATTACAAATGGTTTTTGCACCCACTCAGTCAACAGAACCTGGCAAAACCTTTGGTAATGCAACAAAAAGTGCAGCATCAGTTTCAACTGCTGGTGTTGTTGCAAAAGAACAAGAGATTCACAGTAGAAAAAAAGCAGTCAAATGAAACATTGCAGTGCATTTCTCTTAAGGATGAAGCAACAAGAGCTGAATTGATTTGGGCTACGAAAGTGGTTAGTTCTCACTACAGTTATGCCACATGTGATAACATCAAGGACACCTTAAATGCTATGTTTCCTCTGAAAATCCCTGACAGCTTCACAATGAGCTCATGTAACGTATCATACTTGGTTTCTGAAGCGACTGGCCTCTACTTTAAGCAAATTGTGGCTGACGATGTGAACAATTCTCTCTCACTGTTTCCTCTGTAGCACAATGAAACCAATGTCCGAGTAAATAAGCAGCTTGATATCGAGGTTTAATGCTACTGGTCATAGCTCAATCACAAGTTGTTATTCACCATTTGCATGCGTACTTGATGGGTCATGCAACAGGTTGCCAGCTTGCTGAGAATATGATCTCGGCAGTGCAAGATAATGGGACAGCCTTAGAAAGTTCTCTTTCAAAATGAAAGCAAACCTTATCACACCCAAGCAAGCCAAAATCCAAGAAAGCATGAATTCAATGTTAACTGCATGCTTCATATTGTGCTAAGGTACTTTTATTTGTATTTAAAGTTCAGCAAGAAGTGTACAAAAATGTGCTTCCCAACTTTTATCTAGTTTTCATAAGGAAAATTTAATTTCTTTAATTCTTTAGTAGTTGTTTACTGCTGTTGAAGCTCTCTTTGTGCTGCTGTTGTTGAACTTATTTGTGCTGAAAGGTGTTAAGAAACATGGTTGCACCAAGCTGAGATTCATAGATATATCCAAAGAGTTTTCTTCTCTTTCAAAATATGTGAGCTCTTGGATATGTAGCTGGTGGAGTTAACTTTATTGTATGTCAATGTGGGTGAGTTTTGGTAGGTTGCAAGTCATCATTAATTGTTGACAACTGCTGTTAAAGTTTGTATATATAGTCTCATTGATAAGCATGTTGGAAACTAGTGACTTGGTTTATAAGACATCAGTCTAAGGAATGATGTGAAACACTCATTAAATTGTTTTTCAACTAACATGGCATTTAAGTGGGTGTGAAAATTCTCCCATAAAACTCCTATATTTTGTCTTAAAATTCTATAAGTCTTGTATATTTTTGTTTCAGTGCTCCTATTTTTCCTATTTTTTTTTTGGGGGGGGGG
>BLFK01000652.1:482720-494734 GCA_014634185.1 Astreopora myriophthalma | reverse complement strand
TTATGTATCTATACAAATTCGGCTTACTTCCTGATAGCTTTAATATTACGTTTTGAAGTTACATGCCAAGTGCACTCTTATGACACTAGAAGATTGGACCTTTTTATTTGCCCCCATTACATCAACATGGCTCTGGCAGCAGGGTAAAAGGCCGGTGTTCGTAGGGTTTTATGCACACCTTGGTCTGAATTTCAGGGTCTTTGTTTAGTACTAGCTGCATACCAAGAAAGGGGAACACACCACTGCTCTCTGTTTCCATTGTAATGATGAGTGACAGTTAAGGAACTGAAGAAATCTAGCTGCAGATGTTGTATCTGGCATTATGGGTCATGTATCATTGATGTACCTGCATTTTTTCCAAGTTAGGCTAAATAGGTTCTTATAGAGATGGTATTTACAGTAGTAGTTTTAGGATATCTAGGTTCTTAAATTGGTTCTTATTCAACACAAGAGAGATATGATTGATGCAGGACCTTTTTCAGAAACTATTATGATTGATTTCCTCTGATGAGGATGCTGATACCTTTATATTTCATGACCATGAAAAATAGGTTTTGAACAAGATCTGTGCAGTTTAAAGGGCAATTTGTTCCAGTCACCTGAAATTTCAATGTCATACACCTTATTCCAAAATGGCTGTCATTTCAATATCCTTTTGTTTTTATTCAAAGTAGCTCTTTATGCCTCTTTCTCAAGCTCAAAATTCAAAAGAGTATTTTACCTTGAACGAGGCAACAAGGGCTAATTTGAATAAAAACAAAAGAATATTTAAATGGTGGCCATTTTGGAATAAGGTGTATTTTCTAAAATAAGAACCGGTTTAATTTTTAGCCTAACAGGTTCTTATATGCGGGTGTTTAGTGTATCTCTTTGTGGAATGAAGATTTTGACCAACTTAAGGCACTGTTCTCCAACCTGGAATACAACACACCATCAGGAATTAAATTGTTGCTTCCAAGGTTGAAAATCAGACCCCCCAACCGGACAGTGAGCTCAACATTTCAAATAGTTCTACCCATTTCTACCCTTGGAAGATTTTTCATTTTTTGTAACAAAAGCTCTCAAGTGCAATAGCTCAAAGGTTCAATGAAAGCTCAAACTGCAAGAGAAGAAGACACCTATTGTAAACCAACAGTGTGTAGTTTATACTTGTAAATTTCAATGCAACTTGTTATATAAGAAGTTATGTAGGGTATGCACTCGGGCATTTACACCAGCATGTGGCCAAACATAAGACCCAGTCATCTTCCACTGGCAAGCACTATAAAAGTGAACACTGTATTGTCTCGAAGGATCTTGACAAACATAAAATGTGTTGAGAAGTGTGTCAAGAAATGTGTCTAGGGCATAAAATATGAGAATCGTCCCTGTCTCTTAATGTCCAACATTTGATGTTGCATAATTTATCATCCCTTATGTTAATCTTTAGCAATCTGTTTCTGACCGTTCATTTTTAATCATTTTGAACGTAATAATGGTGTCATGTTGACACCAAAGCATTTGATTTTATCCTTAATCTTTCCATGCTGATGCCTTTACTTACCTGTATGAAATGACTAACTCTTTAGATGACTTATCTCATTTAACTTACAGGTATTCAATGTCAATGCTGTTAAGTTAACAGCTGAAGTTCATATCTGTGAACCTCTGGTCACAGACTCCCTTAGCTTGTTAGACATGGAATGTGTGAACACACATCTGCTGGGTCGCAATAATTGTGTTCCCTTAATTGAGCTTTGCCCAGTGTATGACGAATCAGGACAATGTGATGATACAGCACTGGCTGTTGAACATGTCAGGTTTGTATCTTGTGAATGTTTCATTGAAAGTTGTCTTTCTTATCTTGCTTTTCTTCCTTGTATCATGTATACAGAGCTTTATACCCATCTTGGATCTTCAAAGATCTTCACTTGCTGAACTACATGCAGAGATCGTTAAGGTTATTTCAAGGATCTTACAAAGATCCTTGTGAAAACAAGTACAAGGATCTTAGCAAATAATTTATCCTTGAAGATATTCAAGGATCCTTTCAAAGTTCTTAAAGATCCTGGCAAGATTTCTGAAGATCCTTAAAGATCTTGGCAGGATTTCTGCAGGATCCTAGAAGATCTTGGCAAAGATTTCTGAGGATCCTTGTTAAGATCCTCAAAGATCTTTGAAGATCCTTAAAAGGGTTTTCACCAGGGTTGTAAAGAATGACAAAAGCAGTACAAAACAATTATTTTGAAACTGCAGTAAACTTTCAAAACAAATCAAGCCTTCAGTTTCTCTGTACTGCAGGACGGCTGCCTATTCTCTGACCTTTGTTTTTTTCCTGGAAGATTTCTGCAGGATCCTAGAAGATCTTGGCAAAGATTTCTGAGGATCCTTGTTAAGATCCTCAAAGATCTTTGAAGATCATTAAAAGATTTTCACCAGGGTTGTAAACAATGAGAACAGCAGTACAAAACAATTATTTTAAAGCTGCAATAACCTTTCAAAACAAATCAAGCCTTCAGTTTCTCTGTACTGCAGCACTGCTGCCTTTTTTTCTGTCCTTTGTTTTTTCTTTATTCTATGTACTTTCTGGTAATTCCTGGACCTTTTGTCTTCAGGTTTTTTTATGAGAACATTTGGAGAGAATGGGATGAGGATGAGGATGGAGATTACAGTTATGTGGCTCGGTATTTGGAAACACGTCTTCAGCTTTATCATGACATTCAAGAAGGAAACCTTCCAAAAGATCTCATTAAGAGATACAGAGGTGATAAATCAGTTTAAAATAATTGTTGTAGTGATAGAGCAGTTTCAAATTTTTGTAGCAAGAGTAATTTTGCCAGTGCTTTGGTTTTGCATCACTATGGTCAGTGATTGGCTGAAAAATCTAATGACACGTTTGTAGTGTTTTAGAACCCAGGTCCCCCCTCGGACAGGGACGCCTGACTGTATGAGCGACGAGCACAAGACAATAAATAGTTATATTCTTGGTTCAATCCGGCCGAATCGTCAGCTATCCCCGGCTAACTCGGTACACAATATTGGTGACGAGGATAAATATACTCTCAGGAGGTAGAGCCAACGAGACTTTCGCGAAAATCATGGATGATCACGAGAGAAACCACATCAAAACATTCGACTGCTATGGCGACCAAAACATGCTCGGTTTAAGATGGAAGCGTTGGCTTACAGCGTTCGAACTGTTCGCAGATGGAAAAGGCCTGATCTTAAATGAGGAAAATGCAAACAAAAGACAACGTAGACGTGCATTATTATTCCATCTAGCGGGAACAGATGTTCAAGATATCTTTTCCACCCTCCCAAACACAGGAGATGCGAAGGATTACAAGAAAGCGGTAGAAGCACTGAACGCCTACTTCGTACCAAAAGTCGACACGATGTACGCCAGACACTGCTTCAGACAGCTCACACAAGCCCCTGGGGAGACTATTTGACAGTTTGCCACCAGGCTCAGACGTGCAGTGAAAGATTGCAACTACGGAGAAGACACAGAAAATCAGATTTGTGATGAAATACTCTGCAAGTGCACTAACACGTACGTCAAGAGAAAACTTCTGGAAGAAGGTCATGGCCTAACCTTAGCAAAAGCACTTGAAATAGCCAAAAACTGCGAAAAGGTCGACACCCAGCTTGCTGCAATGAGCCTAGAGGGAAAGGGAGAAAACCCAACAGTCGTAAACTGCATAAAGGAAACAAGAAGATACTCTGGCAAGAAGAACCAGTCACGTGGTCCCAACAAAGACCCGAAAATGACCTGCTATCGATGTGGTAGACCCGGACACTTTGGCAGAGACCCGGCCTGTCCAGCAAGAGGACACTTCTGCCATAAATGTGGAATGGAAGGGCATTTCCAAGAGCGATGCAAGACAAAGCAGACAGGTGGTGCAAGACAAACAAGAATCAAGCAACACAGGGATTCCAAGAGGGGTGCTGCCAACATGGTCGACTCCCAAGATAATGAAGATGAGCCTGCATATGCATTTGCAGTTGACAACAAGAAGCAAGAGAAGATTGAAGTCACTGTCGGAGGTTGCAAGCTGAACATGATTGTGGATTCCGGAGCAAGCACCAACATGATCGACAAGCAAACGTGGGAGTGGCTAAAGAAGAATAAAGTGAAGTGTAAATCAGCCCGCTCGGATAGAAAACTCTACGTGTACGCGTTCCAGACTCCACTGGATGTGATAGGAACGTTCTCTTGTGATGTCATTGCAGGAACGAAGTCTGTTAATGCGGAATTCTGCATAATCAACGGAGAAGGAGATCCCATGCTAGGAAAGGAAACTGCAACAAATCTCGGAGTGCTGAAGATAGGGATAGAAGTGGCTGCAGTTCATGCAAGTTCAAAGAACATTGGTAAGATTCTGCAGGCAAAATACCCAAAAGTTTTCAATGGCATAGGGAAGCTGAAAGGCTGAGCAGTCAAGCTCCACATGGATCCAAACGTAAAGCCTGTGGCTCAGCCAATAAGGAGAACTCCTTTCAGTCTTAGATCAAAGGTAGAAGAGAAGATTCAGGAACTGGTTGACCTTGACATCATAGAGCCAGCTCAAGCGCCAACTCCATGGGTAAACCCAGTAGTCGTCGTCCCAAAGTCGGGAGGGGACATCCATGTTTGCATAGACATGCGCAGGGCAAACCAGGCCATACTGAGAGAGGCACCCAATCCCCACAGTTGACGAGATAATGCAGAGCTTGAATGGCAGTAAGGTGTTCGGTAAACTCAACTTAAAATGGGGCTACCATCAACTGGAATTGACTCCTGATTCAAGAGAAATCACGACGTTCGTGATGCATTGTGGATTGTTTAGGTACAAGAGACTGTTGTTCGGGGTTAATTCAGCCTCAGAACAATACCAGTACGAGGTCCAGACAGCACTTGCCGGCATAGATGGACAAGAGAATATCTCAGATGAGATTATCGTACACGGGAAAGACCAAGAAGAACACGATGCACGCTTGGAGAGCGTAATCAAGAGGCTCGGGGAGTGTGGACTGACCCTCAATGCAGGAAAGTGCCAATTCAGCATGAACAAGCTAACATTTGTGGGAATGGTACTGTCAGGAAATGGAATCAGTTGTGCAGCAGAGAAGGTTGTAGCTGTCACCAGTGCAAGAGAACCTCAGAATGCATCAGACACGCAGCTTCCTAGGTCTAGTAAACTACTGTGGGCGGTTCATTCCCAACCTAGCAACGATCTCTGAACCACTGAGGCGTCTGACAAAAGTGGGGACACCGTTTGTGGTTGGCAAAGAGCAGAAGGAGGCATTCGAAGAATTGAAGAAATGCCTGTCTAGCGCAGAGACTTTGGGGTATTTTGACAAAGACACCCCAACGCAAGTAGTCACTGAATCAATCAAGACCGTGTGCACGCATCGAGAGATGGGTCCTAAGAATGCAGCTGTACAAGTTTAAAGTGAGGTACCAACCAGGACCAAAGAACATTGCTGACTCATTGTCAAGGTTGGTTGGCAGTGAAGAGAGTAGAAGCAGACAGTCATCGCAGGCGGAAGAATATGTACGATTTGTAGCAGTATCAGCAACACCCAGTGCAGTGACAACTCGTGCAGTAGAAAAGGCATCACTGAAGATGAAGAACTCGGAGCGGTCAGAAAGTGCATCAATGGAAAGCCATGGTATCAACTGGTCTACAAACAATACCTTCCATGCAGTGGTGAGGTGTGCACGATTGGACAGTTGGTACTCAGGGGGACAAGAATCGTCATCCCGAAGAACCTCAGACCGAGAATGCTATCCCTTGCTCATGAAGGCCATCTGGGCATCGTCAGGACTAAACAGAAGCTATGGAGCAGAGTATGGTGGCCTGGGATGGAAAAAGATGCTGAGAAATACTGTAAAACCTGTTGTGGTTGTCAATTGGTCAGTCGCCCCAGTCCCCCAGAACCTGTTAGAACAACCGCACTACCAACCGGACCATGGAGAGTTTTGGCTGTCGATCTCCTGGGACCGTTACCAACTGGCGAGTCTGTTCTTGTTGTGGTCGACTATTATAGCCGTTACTATGAGGTTGACATTCTAAGATCCACCGTCAGTTCCAAGATCATCTCAAGTCTAGAAGAGATGTTTGCAAGACATGGCCTACCAGAGAGTCTGAAATCAGACAATGGACCACAGTACATAGCAAGCGAATTTGCAGAATACATGGAGCAGCAGGGAATCAGACACAAAGTTACAGCTAAATGGTCTCAGGCAAACGGTGAGGTGGAGCGTCAAAACAGTTCACTGCTAAAATGACTGCAGATTGCTCATGCTGAGAAGAAGAACTGGAAGAGAGAACTGATCACATACCTTGCAGCCTGCCGAAGTCTGCCACACCCAACGACAGGAGTAAGCCCAGCTGAATTGCTCTTTGGCCGCAAAATACGTACCAAACTTCCAGAGCTGAGTGATGTGCATGTAGAACAAGAAGTGCGTGACAGAGAGAGCAAACAGAAGAGCACGAACAAAACATATGCAGACACAAGGAGAGGTGCAACATACTCAGAAGTGCTTCCGGGTGACCAGGTTTTAGTACAACAGGAGAAAAGGGACAAGTTCTCAACTCGGTTCAACCCGAACCCGTACACAATCCTGAGCAAACACGGCAACAGCTTGGTTGTACAATCCCAGGAAGGAGTACAGTACTCGCGCAACACCTCACATGTTAAGAAACTACTACAGAACAGTGACATACCAAGTACACAGGAGGAAACAGTGTTAGAAACACAGGAGCAGGAGGGACCTGCCCGAGGCCAAAGTGCAGTGCAGGAGCCAAATGCTGTTCAACCCAGAGTTCCAAATGCTGTTCAACCCAGAGTTCCAAATGTTGTTGAACACAGAGTTCCAAATGCTGTTGAACCCAGAGTTCCAAGTGCTGTTGAGTCGAGAGTTCCAATTGCTCCCGAACCCGAAGTTAGGAGATCAAACAGGCCCAGAGCGGCACCAAGTTATCTCAAGGACTACTACACTAACTCTCAAAGACACTCTTAATAGTAATGTGGGAGAAACATTACGACATTATCATTGTTGATATTATGAGATGCATTTAACCACTCAGAGACATTGTTTCTCGTAAATAGGACTGTTTGTCATGTTTTATTGACATTTCAGCGTTAGACTTATAATGTTACCGTTTATCTAAAAAGGGGAGGGATGTAGTGTTTTAGAACCCAGGTCCACCCACGGACAGGGACGCCTGACTGTATGAGCGACGAGCACGAGACAATAAATAGTTATATTCTTGGTTCAATCCGGCCGAGTCGTCAGCTATCCCCGGCTGACTCGGTACACAACAACGTCAAAAAGTCAAAAGCAGTACTAACGTATTGGCTCACTTGATTGACTGCATCTGTCCTGAGTGTCCAAAGTATAACAGTATTACTTTAATTTTGTTTTGACGACACAATTGAAAATTGCTCCAATAGCCTTGATAATGAGTTAAATCCGATTAAGAGGAAGTAACTGTCACATGAATATGTAGTTTTTAGCTATAAAATAACTTGACATGAATTCAGAACTAGTGTGAGTGTTAGAAGACTTAAAAGTACAAATTAGTAATTCTTTTTTTTACAAAATTTCTCCATTATAAACTGCTCCCCATCCTTGAAAATTTCCTATTAGTGGATGTCATTTCATTGCTTAAAAAAGTGTGGGATGTAATTTTTTCCCCTTAAATACTTTAGTACTGATTTGGAAAGGTCTTGTAGTGGATGGATGATTTGTTTTTGTAGAAACCTATGATCAGTACCGACAGAAGCTTGCAGAACTGATACAGCTTCAAGAGCAAATGGGAGCTAAAGATCTTGATCAAGAGCTGGATGAAGTGGATGTGCTAAGATGTGCACAGATGTCTGAATATTGTGAATCTCTTGCACACTCATTACAGATCATAGAGAATCCCGAAATGAGGTACCTTTTGGCAACTGTTTCACCAAAGATGGCAAGGCAGATAAAACCAAGAGGTAACAGAACTGAAGGAGATCACCCAGTCACTTATATTGTTGCTCCAAAGCTTCAAGCGGGAATGGTAAAGTTCTTTCAAGGTAAGATACACATCTTGGAAAACAAGAAATGTGAACTTGGCTTTGAATCACCTGTTTGATACGATTAATATGCACTACTTGCGAAGTAACATGAATCACCTGTTCAGTATGAGTAATATGGACAACTTGCAAAGCCCAACAAAAGTAATGACTATTTTTTTTGTATTTTATTGATTTTTATAATTTCCAATAGTTACATACAACATTTTTAACTACACACTAATTTTTTATGAGAACATACACCCACATTTCAGTTACATACACACACCACACCTCAGTTGACTTTATCACTAATTAGATATAGAATCGTGCAGCAGCAACATAACATTGCCAGTTATACTATTTCATATTTGCACCATTTCATATGGTGAACCAACAATTTGTTATTTGATTTGCCAATCACTGTCTCAAGAAGAGATACATGCATATAAAAGGCTTATCATCTATAAAAGCACACATTTTTAGTGACTCACGCCATTCAGCTGGTAACGCATCGATTAAAGGAACAAGTCTAAAGGCATCTAATGGCCAGATATTCAGTTCTCTCAACTTGCAAGTACTTTTAACTATTCTGAGAATTCCCTTTTCTGCAAGATCTCTAAAATACACAGACTTGTCTCCAATACAAATAAATTTATTGTTCGAAAAGATAATTTTTGAAGGATCTTGTCCATTCAGATCGTATACACTTGCATAATGCACTGCAGAACATTTTGTGAAACTTTTTAAACATTTTTCATAAAAAGCTGGAAGCTTTAAAGGCAATTTCCTCAAATCGAAGTTGCAACATAAAACAAATTTACCTCCAACAGGTTCAAGATAATGCAGGAGAACCTTTTTCCAACCACTTGGTTGATCACTTGCCAATCCCTTGCAACAAAGTATTCTTTGAGTTTCTATTATAGAATCTAAATGTGGGGCTTTAAGCCCTCCATCCTCAATATCACTATTAAGAGCAAGACGTTTAACTTTATCCTTCCCTTTCCAGATAAAATCAAAGATAATTTTGTTCGCCTCTTTCACAAAATCCTTATTTATTGATATTAAACTCATATGATATAAGAAAATAGGGATGATAAACGTTTTAATGATTTCGATTCTCCCAATAACAGTCAAATCTATCCACCTCCAGACTCTTAATTTTTGTTGAATAGAACTGATAAATTCATCAACATTCAATTTTTCTTTTGCTCTAAAATCATAAGTGAAGTCACTCCTAGAATTTGTACTGACTGTTTAATTTTTAAATTTCTGAAGATGGCAGTGTTATCTAATTGCAAAACGTTGGCTTCATTACCAAATAACATATTGCTGCCTGGTCAGCACAAAGGGATAAGGCGCCAGTCTGCTGTTCGAGAAGAGTAGGGGACGTAGTCCCCGGTGTGATGGCCTATCACTCATTCTGTTCTGGTGGCACTTCTGAATTCTACTGGTTATTTGGATTTAAGATTGTGAACTGCGCCATAAAGCAGTCTGGCAAAGTCCCCCACAAAGCGTTGTAAAGTGCATTTAAATATATTCATAGGAAATGTGCTATATAAATGCTATATCATTATCATTATTTCTGATTTTTCATAATTATTCCTCAAACCTGAACAACTTCCATACTCTTCTACAAGCTTAAGAAAATTCTCTAGAGAAAAATTGTTTTTCAAAAATCCAGTTAGATCATCAGCAAAAAGGCTTAATTTAATTTCTTCATTGTCTACTGTAATGCCTTGAATATCTTTCCTGCCACGTATACTAATACAGAGAATTTCTAATACTATAATGAACAAGTAAGCAGAGAGAGGATCTCCTTGTCTTACTCCTCTTTCAAATGCAAAGGGTGAAGTAGAGAATCCATTGTTTAGGACACAACTTGTAATATATTTATATAATGTATGAATCCATTGTGTAAATGATGGTCCAAAACCAAAAGCAGACAAAGTCCGAAATAAAATAAAATAAAATCTATACAAACCATTCTCCCTTCAGTATTATATCTTTCTGAAAATTCCATGACATCTTCTATCATCCTAACTGTGTTGAAAATGGTTCTTCCCTTTACATATGCACATTGATTATAATGTATAATGTTTGGTAAAACATTCTTTAGTATCATAGTGATAGCCTTTGAACCTATTTTAACGTCAACATTAATAAGTGAAATCGGCCTCCAGTTCCATAAATACCTTTAGTCTTTATCTTTTTTTTCTCAATTAAAGTAATGATGGCCTCCTTTTCAGAATGCGACAACTCACCATAATTAAAGGAATAGTTTAAGCTGTCTACCATTAGATTTCCTAAAATATGCCAGAAGGTTCTATAGCATTCAACCGTTAATCCATCATTACCTGGAGACCTGTTACCTTCAAATGACTGAAGACTCTTATAGCACTTGTCTACAGTTAGCCTTCCATCGCAGGATCGACCTTCCTCATCAGTGAGTTTTGGGATCTCAGGATTATTCAAAAAGGAGTTTATCAAATCCTCTGATCAGCGTTAAGTGTAACATTAAAGTCTCCCCCAAGGATTATCCTGTGCTTGTTCACAACCAAATCTTCCATGGTTTTATTTCATTTATCAAAAAAAAAAACATTGGTCTTGAACTTTGTTGGGAGCATAGCGAGCCTTGTACTGTACCTCAGTTTTGATAAGAATTGAGCGACCTTCATGGTTGGATTTAACTGATTTTATATTAAAATCTAGGTCACTTCTTGCTAAAACCATCAACCCACAACTATGATTTGAACCATGTGCAAAATAAAGTTTACCTTGCCATTGTGTCCTCCAGATATTTTCGACATCTACGATGCTGTAGGTTTCCTGAAGGAAAATATCATATTTCCGCTCATTTAGCCAAGTGAAAAGAGCTTTCCTCTTTGTGGGAGAGCGAATCCCTCAAACATTAAGAGAAAGTAATTTAACAATGTATGTTCCTTCTTGAAAGAGATGTTGGAAACTAATCACATATAGAAAAATCTCTCATCGCAATTGCACATAAACTAAATAGTAACAACTGAAGCCTCAAGAGGTTTCTACATACACGATCACTCAACAGTAGACAGGACGCCACAACTCAAAAACATTACAGTACAATATTTTACAGAAAGTTTAAATGGCAGCTGCGTAATTAACACCTGAGACTGCCAGGGAGATTGGAACAATTCTCCCACAGCTTCTTGTGACATCTTTTAAATTATAACACTGGCACCTACAAACTCCCTCCCGTTGAAAGAAAAACAACAACAAATAAGTAAAGAAATAAGTTGACCTGCAAAATGATAACAACTAAACCAATGACTATGATGTTCAATTGAGTAAGGAACAAAGGAAGTTTGGTGGTAAAATTGATGTTCAAGTTACCATGTTGTCAACAGGAAATTGTTCGTTTTCCAACAGAGCAGCTCAGGTGGCTGATTGGCCATTTAGCCAATCAGAGATGGACCAATCAGCATGTGAGGCAAGTCCACCATGTTATTTTGACCAGATATCTCGCACCCTTCCACTATGTCCTGCCAAGGCCTCTTCCGGTGTTCCTGGTGCCACTTCTACCCCTGCATCGGGAACCGATGGTTGTATCCCGGCCCGATCCCATGACTGATCGACATGCTGTTCCTCGTTGAAGACCTGGACCGTCCCCCTTTGCGAAAACCGAACCAGACCCACGTCAGACCCAGACCGTCTCTGGACTCCCTTTGGTTCTCTTTAGACCCCGCCTTTTTAAATGTGATGAAAGTCATGACCAACACTTATGAAAAATGTTTACTTTGTTTTTATTGTAACACATCAAGCGAGTCCCAAACACCAGGCACGTTCCATGTTGACAAATTGCATGTCTCTGGGTAGGCCCAAGGCCCTGCACATCCATTGCACAAACATTCCACACGCAGGCAGTGATGACGTAGAGCATCCTTGTGATGTCTGCATGAGAGGACGGTGTTCAAACGCTTCATGCCATTGAACTTGGGGCACTTGAAGGCTTCAGTGCT
>BLFK01000652.1:462720-477720 GCA_014634185.1 Astreopora myriophthalma | reverse complement strand
GAGCGTGGCCTCGGCCCTGGAGATGCACAAAGCGATCCATCTCTACAAAGTGGAAGAAAATGAGTGGTGCATGTTTGGGTCCATGAACAGCAACGACTTGCCAATGCTGGTCGGACGCACGGCCATGATGGGAACACATATGATCCTACACCATCATCGAGCCATCTGGCATCTGAAAACATGGATGAGGTGTGCATGCCCCTGTAAATAGGAAAAATGAATGAAAGGTTGTGTTTTAAAAAACCCTGTTCATTTGCGATCATGTCTTGGTGCTAGTGGGGCGTGAGGTTGTTGAGATGACACCTTGTGTGCTGGGTGCGTGTGGGTCTCGTTGACACAGTGGGGTGCCTGCCACGTCCCTCAACTTGGAGAAGGAGGCAGAGATCGAGTCTCTGCTGGAGGTCTTCAAAGTGTTGATCGACCATTCCCGATATCATTGGGGCCACTTTCGTGGCATGGCTGGTGCAACTGTACCCCGATTCATGTGGCTGGTACTGCTTCAAACAGGTACAAAAGACATACGCTGACCACATCCCTGGCATTGACGCCTTGCAATGGGAACGCTTCTGGCTGCTGCTGCTGTGCCTGCCCAAGCAAACCCAAAGAAGAAGAAAGGATTGAAGGAACTCTATGAGGATCCATCGGCACTGTGCGCCTTGGGTGGCACAAAGCAGTTTGCCAAAGCTCGATGTACCCCAGTCCATCGAGCCCATCAAGCTGTACAAAAAGAAGTGGCCTGCATGTTGCACGAACCCCAACACTGATGGTTTCCCACTTTCCCAGTGGTGGTGTTCACCATGGATCAACAGTGGGTGGGTCATTGGGAACAATGATCTGGTGATCGACAATACCCAGACCAAGATGAATGGCGGGAACACGCTCACGTTCATTGTCAGTCACAAATTCGCCTTCATGGTGGGGTGGTTGACATCAACGAAAGACGGGGACGATGCCCTGTGCCCCAACCTGTGCATGGAGTTCCCGAACAACATGGTCCCGGATTTGACTGGCAAGAATGGAGTGTTGACCAACCGAGCCACCTTGTGGACAGCGAGAAGAAACCATAAGGGTTTCATCTATCTGGTTCTGAGAATGAATTATAACTGACGGTTCCAGAACTTGAACAATGCCTTTTGAGCAGTGGTGGGTGAACCAATGCGGACCCTGCACGTGTACTGCAATGCAGGGGGGGCAACATTGTGGGCCATCAAGTGATGGATGTGTTGCACAAAGTCCAGTACCAACGTTGGGGTTAGGTATGGTGCATTTCGAACCATTGCACGTGCATTATCACCCGTGTGTCGCAACATCACGGAAATGATGGAAACGCAAGTTGCTGAGACGAACAGGACCCTGGTCCAATTCAGACAGGGACGCACCCTGCTGACCTTGCACTTCCGATGCGATGTATAAAGGTCTAGGAGAAAGAGACCATGCCACGACAGAGCAGCGGTGGAGTCGTTTTATTTGACGTTGCCCAATGATGCTGGAGGTCTGAGACGGCGCTTGATTGGTGAAAGTGGTGCTGGCGAGGGAGGTGTGCCACCAACACGAATGGGTCTGAGACCAGCTTCTCCGCAATGCACATCGGCACGCCGTCCATGGCAATGTGGACTGATTTGCCGGGTGGGGCATTGCATGACGGATCTGTTGTGCAAAGTGGATTTCAATAGCACTTGCCAGGGCTGGTCAGTGTACTTTGAACTGCTGCATGCATTACATGCCGGTGCGTAAGATCTTTTTCGACGAGGTGGAAATTCAAATGGCGGAATTGGAAGGCCGATAGAGGACGATCACCTTGCACTTTACTCGGTGAGAGGTATAAAAGAGGTGTCCAGACTGAGGACTCGAGGAAAAAAAAATGATACATGGCACCCAATCACACCGGATGCAGACTGGGTGGCATCCTGTTGTTGGGGGTCAAGAAATTGGGCTTACACGAAGTAGTGAAAGTGTTGCGAGGCAAATGCGGCGTCATGCGATTGTCCATGAATTCGCTTTCTTGGGGATCCAAGAAAGCTGTGAAACAGAAAGCTGAGGCCTTGCCAGGATCAGTGACCCAACGTGCCAAACATCAAGCAACGGACCTCTTTAGCTGAAAATGAAGACAGGAGAAAGGCAGTTCAACCCATGCACTTGCACCCAAGAACACAACATGGCAAGTGAGGGTTGTTTATGTGAGACAGACAGATCTGGCCCAGCGCACCCCTCTTGCGGGCCTTCAAGCTGGCGGACCAGTGGCATAAAAGGCGACGCCGCAGACCGTGTCGCACCATTCTGTTGACGCAGAGGACGCAGCGAAGATGATGATCATAGCCGTGGCCTTAAACAGCTTCAAAACCCACGTACGCTGATGGATTCCAATTGTTTGAGGTGTCCAACATGGACACGTCATGCTGCCAGTAACCTTTTGTAGTTTTATCTAGTTTTAAACTTAATTTTATAGCTCTGGGCCCACAGTAATTGGCTTTATGCTGCTGTGGTCGCCCTGCCATTATTTGTTCATTGATTCATTCATTCATTTATTATTTATTATTTTTATTGTGCATATACTTTCTTGTGTATGACATGGCGAAGCTAATAAAACAATAAAATTGCATGGTAGAATTGTTACCAGTGACAACAGGCATCAATCCAGTGGCCTTCGTGATGGTGGCCATCCCCGAGTATGGGGACTGGCTTGCAGTTACGTTTGCATGCAATTGCATTTGAAAGAGTGACAACAACAACCTCGGCACCACCAAATTGTTGTTCCTGACCCCAATCTGTCCCACACAATGCTCAAGCAAGTGATAGTGCACACCAACGGCACCCTGATCAATCCTCTGATGGACACCTACACCTACAAAGCCTATATGGAAACGTTGCTCAATTACACCAACGAGGAAGGCAACACCATCCTGAGACCAATTAGTAGAACGGGTACGTGTTGGATTTTCACACCCCGTTGACGGAAAACAACCTGGACAGCGATGATGACCTTCAAGCCAACTACACCATGCTGAGTAAGACCCAGCAAGTAGCAGTGTTGGGGTCCAGAGAAGCCCAGAAACAGTTTCAAGGCGGGAACACAGTCATGTTGCAGTTCAGATTGCTTTTGGAGATCTTTCACCAGGGCAAACTGTTGGTGCCCAAGGTGGAACTCAGGATCTGGTTTTGCTTCAACTCCCCAACCTTCTTGAACAGAGTGGGATTGAATGGGTGTTTGCAGGAAAATGACATCAACATCACCTTTCACGTCTGCTAGTTGCAGTTGTCAGACAAGTTGTACCAAGAATTGGAAGGGGACCGCCACAATCTGCAGAAGAGGCAGGTGGTCAAGTACACGGTGGTGGGCGGCGAAATCCGGGTTTTTTTGCACCCCCAGAATCAACTGGATTTCAATGAGGGCACTCTGTTTCAAGGATGGATTCCCGACCAGTTGATCATGGGATTGCTGCGCACAAATGCCTACAATGGCAACGTGGCATACTGTAAAATACTCCTCGCACACCTTTATGTCATCTTTAATACTTTAACGATTCACTGAAATAAAAAATACAGATAGACCTACATAAGAACACAAGAAAATTACAGGAACTACAAAAACGAAGAGAAATCTAAAAACTGAAGATGGAAAAATTACAACATTTACAAGATCTGTCTCTGCGGCACACCGGTTTTACGACAACTGATTACAATATACACAACGACACTGTTATAGCAAAATTACACAAAAATCAAGTGAAAAAACAATACATGAAATACTGCAAGTTACATAATGTGTTGAAAACAAACGAAACTAATTAGAAACAAAAAAACCTAACGAAAAACTAAAGAAAACAGGAAGACTAATTACAAGCAATACAAAAAAATGATAGTAAAAAACAAAAGACTTGCGAATTCGTGGCTACACATACCATCTCTTCACCTTCCAGAAGTTCAGGTTGACAAGCATCAAGCAGTTGGTGTGAGGCAAAGAGTATCCCTACGAGACCCTGGAATTGAATGCTAATGACACAAAGACATGGACGCTTACTATCGCTTCTTGCAAGCCAGCTAAGGGTTGCTGAAGAGCCGACCCAGCATAATTGTACCCAAGCAGTGGGGAGGCAATGTGGGTTGCACCCTTGATGTGTCAATGATACGCCCAGTAGGAGTCCTGGGTACATTCTATGTCCTGATAGGCAGCTCAACGGACAAGATCAGTGTGGACGGTATGCCTGGGTGTACTCCCATAGCCTTTCGGGGTCATGACAACAATGGCGTGGTGGCAGGGTGGGTGCTGGTGTTGCATATCATTGCAGGCAGACTGTCAGGGGGTGACATTGCTGGAATAGGGTGTGATGTTGGGCCAGTTCAGCTTTCTTTTGCTGGCCCTGGGGGCAGTTTTCCAAAACCACAAAGCAGGGCGTTGTCGGAGGTTGTTGACAGCACATGCTTCGATGCGCATTCATTGATGGTTGAGGACAAGCCTAGAGGAAGACGATGAGGTAGGGGTGCACGATGATGTGGAGCCCCACGTGGTGCTGCAGCTGGTTTGCAGATGTTGTGGGCCAAATGCAACTTGGACGGCGACAACTTGACGCGGACAGGATGATGGAAGGGAAATGCAAGGAGTTCCTGGCCTGGCACGATGCACGTGTGGCCAAGGGGTACGTCTCCAACTGTTGCCAAGAACTCAAGGCGTACTGCAGCAGGAATTCAAGATGGAGGCCCATTTCAATGCATTCCTGAAATGCATCACCATGCTACTTCAACGGCTTTCCTCACTTCTTCAAGGGACAGATGTTCAAGAAAAGCTGCATGCATCCCAACCAGACCCTGCGCAAAGTCTACGAGGCCATCCAGGCTGGTGGGGTTCATCTGGTGACCACGTGGGGGTGCAACTGGAAACGTTCCAAGGTCCAATGCAAGGACATTGGCGCCTGTCTGGCCAAATACCCCATCATTTTGCTGTTGGATCCATGGCACACTTTCTGCAGAAGACGCACCAATGCCATGGTGCCGTTCACCACCATCTACCCCAAGAAAGGAAAACAGATCCACTATGTGGATGTCACATCCCTCTACCCATGGGCCAACAAGCACTGCGAGTATCTGATCGGACACCCGGAGATCAACACCCACGTGGAAGGCACCGACCTGTCCCCGTACTTTGGGGTGGCCAAGGTGGCCATTGCACAATGGGGGCAAACTCGCGTTCTCGCTGTGCCACACCTGCATGGTTGTCGAGCAAGCCAAATAGCACATGTTGGACCATACGTGGTGCTGCCCACACACCCGTGGGCAGTGGTTGCTCACCAGGACATGGTGCAAGCCCGAGCTGGAGAAGGCTGTGGAGCTGGGCTACGAGATCAAGATCCACGAGGTGAGACTTGACATGTCACATTCACCCCTTGTATTCTTCTGGCAAACCACTCATCTCTCTCTCTCTCTCTCTCTCTCTCTCTCTCTCTCTCTCTCTCTCTCTCTTCTCTCTCTCTCTCTCTTCTCCTCTCTCTCTCTCTCTCCTCTCTCTCTCTCTCTCTCTCTCTCTCTCTCTCTCTCTTTCTTTGACTCGACAGGTCTGGCATTTCCCACGCCACCAGACGGGACTCTTTTCTGGGTACATCAACACCTGGCTCAAATGCAACACAGTCCAGTGGTTAGCCTGCGGCGCCTGCCCACAATCCCGAGCATCCCAAGTGTCAAGCAACCCGAGACCAGTACATGGCCAACTATCTCACTCCCAAAGGCATCCAGTTGGACCATGCCCTCGTGGTCAAGAACCCGGGCTACAAAGCCACCGCCAAACTCATGCTCAATTCTTTCTGGGGCAAGTTTGGTGAACAGACCAACAAGTGTAAGTTGGAGCAGGTCACCACCCCCACCTGGTTCTACAATCTGTCATGCGACGAGTCCCTCATCATCCACGCTATACTATGTCAATGAAGTGGTGCCCAGGAGCAACTACACCAACGTCTTCATGGCCACCTTCACCTCCTGTCACGCCCACCCGAACCTCTTCTGCCACCTGGAGCACATGGGGGCCAATGTCTTGTACTGCAACATGGACTCTGTCATCTACAAGTGGTGGGCCAGCTGACCAGAGATTAAGCTCAGCAACTTTCTCAGCGAGATGACTGACAACTTGGAGAATCTCGACGATTACATCAAGACCTGAATGCGAGAGGAGGCAGTAGCCAAGCAGGGCAAGACCGCCTAGATTGTACATATTGTGTAAATAGGCATGGTCTGGGTTGGCATCAAGCTCAACAGTCTCCTGAATGGGCAAGCACTGTCGGCTCTAGGTCACAGATGACCACCAGACCCGCATGTTGTGTTTTGTACATAGCTTTTGTCTCTTGTCTAAGGATGGGTTGATCACTCAGATCCCCCACACGTTCCCACTCTGTACGAAGTGGGTCGTTTTTTCATGAAATCGTTGTTTTTTCTTTAAAAAAAATGATTTCCAGCTCACTTCCGGTTTGTAACCCATTTGCGGTCTAGCGTTACCCGTGATGTCTTCCCGGTCACTTCTGGTTTCCCGTGATGTCACTTCCACCTTAGTTAGATATACGGTCAAAACAAGATCACAAACATGCCTTGTGTGCTGATTAGTCCATTTGGGTCACCTGGTACCCAATGCAGTTCTCTTACGTCAGTTATAAAGCTTACAAAATGCTCTTGGTAGAAGAATTAAAAATAAGTTTATTCTCATTTGAGAAATACATCCACTTTTACAGTAAAGTAAAAACTATTATCAAATAAGGAAAACCCTCTAAAGGGGCCTTAACATTAGAATGGTATGGCTCTCAAATGACGAAAATACAAAAACAAAAGATGAAAGAACTAAATTCTGTAGAACCCATTTTAGGTTTTACTCACACTGTTTGCTGTCTATTTGTTGTTGTCGTTGGTTTTTTTTTCCACAGACGACACTGTGATAGAACATTTTCCATGCTTAGGGAAGGCATTGGACAGCTATTATATTGGTGATACAATTGTTGTTTTCCCTGGAAAATACAGTCTTGATGGCATGTACCAACTTGTGGATTCTGTTCACATCACAGGAAAAGGAAACCGTTCAGAAATTATTGGTAAGGGTTCACTGGAAAATAATAACATCATCCTGTTAAGGTACAAATAAGTATAAAAGGTAGGAGGGATTTAATTTAAGCCCAACTGGTTAAGTATGTTTGTGCAGAAATCTTCTCACAGTGGAATTGTTTTCATTTCTCACCTGGAGTAAGGTTATGAATCACTTAGTCCAAAATTGAAAAGAAAAACAACAATAGTGGTCATCGACTTTGTGATGGCAAAAAGGAAAGTAGCAAAATGCCCTTAGGCTCCACTTATCAATCAAAATATCATACAAATAAACATGAACTGTTAAAGTGAAAGTATCTGTGCATAGGTTTTTAGGAGTGGGTGTTTTAGATAACTGCATGCCACTCTGGATGTTGTAAACATTAGAGTTAATCTTTAACAAGCATGCATTCTTAGTTAGCACTACCTGTTTCAATCACTTACTATTCAATGGGTCGAGGAAAGAAAAATACCCCCAAAAAAGCTTACAGTGAGGTTTTCTCATATAATCATACAGTTGAACCTCTCTAATGCAGACACTGTTCAAAGGCACAGAGCAAAGTGTCCATATTAGAGAGATGTCCATTTTATAGAGGTCACTACAATGATATCACTCTTAAGACTTTTAGGGGTTACGTAACTAAAAACAGGCCCACATTTGTCTTTTAGCTGCATCTACGTTGTAAATTGATTAGTATACAGTACTGAGAAACTGTCTATGAGTAGCATACTGCTAGTACATTGCACCTCTGTTACATACATGTAGTATACAAATCACTGAAACAAACTAC
This sequence comes from Astreopora myriophthalma, assembly GCA_014634185.1. NCBI lineage: Eukaryota > Metazoa > Cnidaria > Anthozoa > Scleractinia > Acroporidae > Astreopora > Astreopora myriophthalma. Next base: position 469,879 of record BLFK01000652.1, on the reverse strand, counting down.
AATGCAATGCTGCACCTAAAAAGTGCAGCAAACAGGAACTGCTGTAAAATATTTTAAAATCGTCATGCTGTAGTCATTGTAGTCATTTAAGCCTTGAAAAAGTCAGTCATTACCCAATCATTGGAGTCAGTGTCCATAATAAAGAGGTTAAGTTTCTTAACCTCTCTTATTTTTTTCGGGACATAGGAAACTGGTGGTAATAGAGAGGTGTCCATAAGGAGAGGTTCAACTGGATTTTGCAGAAAATAAGTGCAGCAAGGGGATCGTGTTAAAAAAATAGGGGTCAGCAACCATTTATGAGCAGACTAAGTAAGATAAGGAGGCTAACTAAGCAAGCTGCCCTCACCAATGCCATGTTACCTACAGTTGCACCCAGCACGAACTCTCAGTATTAAAATGACATGACCAAACGTTGCAACATTGTTTGTGTGTGGAATGGGATTTCAAAATAGTTTTGTTTTTAACTCACTTAAGGTTTCATGACGTAACTTTTACAAAATTTTAGGAATTATGCTTTCTTAGTAATCTATAATACTTCAAGATTCATTTTAATGTTTGCACTTAGTTATCATGTAGTGATTTAAGGTGTTTTCTTTATATTTTTCGATCTTTTTATCCCGTAAATATGATGTAATTCAACCCTTCGGTTGCAAACTTATGTTGAATAAACTATGTATGTATGTATCTATCTATCTATCCATCTATCTAGAGATGTACAGAAAGAACAACTGCAAATGGCCTTAACCATAAATTAGGCCTACTCAGTTCTGTTTAATTAGTAAGCCTAAGTTAAGTGTACCAGTAAGTGATCATCAGTTTGCAGAGCTGTTTCATATGAGACTAATAGACGAAACACCTGTGTGGCTGAATATACACACGATGAAGTTCAATTTTGATGTGTTTAGTCAGTTCACTGGCAGAGCAATTTGTTTGTGATAGATGTCACATACAATGCACCATTTATAAGCAGTACCAGTGCTGTGTGGACTTTTGTAGGGTTTCCTGGAAAATCAGGATTGAGGATCAGGGATAGAGGATCGATAATTGTAAACTGTGAAATTGCTTCAAACTGAGCAAGTCAAACAGAGCCGTTTTCCCCCACATTTTACTTTGTAGCATGGAGTTAACTTTGAGTAGGTCATGTTCCTTTTATCAGTAAAATAAAACAACCATTCTAGCATGTAGCTGTGTACTTGTAGCTTGCAGTGCAGGGGTATTTTGGGGGTTACCCAGTGCTTGTTATTTCCAACAGTTGCCTCCTTAACCTTTAAAAATGAAGATAAAGGTAGTTTAGATGTTATGAAAGGTCCATCAATAGGGTGGGGAAAAGGGGGAGGGGTGGGTCAGAACACTCCACTCTTCCCTGCTCACACACTGCACTACAGTCTTGCATACACATGAACCTTAAAAGGCCTTAATGTACTCAGTATTGGATAAGTCTACAAAACTACAAATATTGAGCACTTGATTGTTAATTACGACCAATTATGAGTTGAATGTTGAAGTCCCAAGGGGGAATGTAGCTTCAAGGACAGTGTAACTGATATGAACACTATTCAATTTGATCTTTGTGTCCTTGTCTATTTGTAAAAGCCAAAAGCCCCGAGTTAATAGGTTCAGCTCCTGTTAGGAAAAATCTGTTTTTTTTTTCTGAGTATGTTTGCATCACTTATAGGGAAACATCATTCTCAGAAACAAAGTCATTAAAAAAACTAATGACATAAATCTGGTAATTGACATTTAGTTCTTCAGGAGTGTTAAACATTACTGAACTGTTGTGGTGGGACTTTTGGCCATATTTGCTGTTTACTGGACACACACATTACATTAATCTTTTACCTTTTTAGTCTGTTGTAGTGACAACGAGGACTTTGCATTAGAATGCAGTGCAGGTGACATAAGTATCAAGAATGTTACCTTTGAGCAAGGAAATGATAATGAAGGAATTGTTTTAATCAAGAGTGGCCATGTGGCATTTGACAATTGTGAACTGAAATGTGTGACAAATGGTGTGACACTGGAAAGTGGTGGAGAGATGGTGATGAGGGAATGCAAGCTCCATGGTGCAAAGGTACCAAGGATTCATGCTCATTATTGCAGCTGCTAACATTTTTGTGCTTGCTTTCATGATCAATTAACATGAAACATTAGAGCTTCAGTCAGGGACAAGAGTGTGGGTGAAACAGATGCTTCCTATCAAAGAAGTATCCTCCCAAAACTGAAAAAATATCTTTTTAACCATAGCAAATAAAAACTTCTTTTTCCAGGGAGTGTCTCAACTAGTTCTCTTCTTTATTGAAGCTTAGTTAGTAATTGAAGGGCTGTGTGCATAACCATCTCATCTTTTTGTACTTCAGTTATTTCGTGAAGTCACAGCCCAATTTTGATCACTAAAGGGCACTTAACTTCTGCATTGGGCTGTTGTAAGTTGTATGGCATAAACTGAGAGCAGATCAGGATGAAAATGTTTTAGCCTCTTTTCATTCTACTGCCTTCATTGTTTGCATGTGACTTACAACAGTCTATTGCAGAAGATAGGTGCCCTTTATTGCTCAAAATTTGTCCACAATTTGATGAAATTAATAACCAAAGTGCTACACTGTAAAAATGTCACTTGCAATAGTTATGCATGCAGCCCTTCAATTCTTCCAACTTTGTGAAAATACGGTGAAAGCTTGACTAAGCTGCCAGGGATTGTTTGGATTTTTGACAGTTACTGCCAGGCCTTATGAGACAGGCTTATAAGAGCAGGGGCTTAATAGGGGGCCTTCAAATAATTTCAGATAATGTCTGCATGAAATTCAAATGTCATTAACTTACCATCTTACCAAACTACCTTACCAAAAATATTAATATTACCATATTATCATGCTGGCGAGAGGGAAAAGCAATTCCTCAGAGACTATCAAGTGATCTCAATTGGGCAATTTGCATTATGGAGTTAAAGAGTTCAATTACAGAAGGGTAATATCTGCATCAACCTCAGTGGAGGGTGGGTGTTGGGAAGTCCCAGAGCCTCCAACGTGACCACTGGGCCCTAGACAGTAACATGCTTTCATGGATGGTAATTCCTGCAATCCAGGCATTAAACCCCACACATAGTCATCCAGGCACCTGTCACACTGCTTCAGCAGTTGAAGAGGAGAAAGGGGAGGACTAGTTAGAGTAATGTTTAGAACAGGGTTCACATGATAGAAGCAGTGAGGTAAGTGTCAAAACAGGTCACCATGGCCAAGGTCACACTGTGATGGCCTATGATCACATGCCTGACACAAGCTTATCCATTACTATCCAATAATAAACATCATACTACTGTCAGTCACAGTAAACAAATGAGGTACTACTTGAGATTGACTTGTGGAAAGCTATTACTACTCAATGGTTATGACTCTTGTGGGGTTAGGCCAGCTCCAGTGACCTCTAAGAGCTTAATTCCAAAGCAACTGACCAGTCTATGGCTTAGTTTATACCTGTAACATGGCTATGGCTTAGTTTATACATGTAACAACAGGAAGACTTAAATTTTCTTTATGTAATCACAAGATGAGCAACTACTGTACCTTCTTTTTTCTACTTCTCAGCTTTTTCTCCATTATGACTTTTTGGTTTATTTTTATCTGTAGTCCACAGGGATTGCAGTTTCCCCTGGGGCATCTGTTAATCTACAAAGCAACAAACTGTTTGACAATGGAGAGTGCTGCATTGATTCTAAGTCTCCATCAGGCCCAACTGGTGCGATTTTGCTGGAGGTCAGCTGTGTCGTCAGTATAGCTTCAGTGAACTCTATCATCATTATTAATTAACAGAACATGTGTGTCTAGGATGTCTCTTTAACTCCTGATCTCCATTAATTCATCCTTTTGAGAGAAATAATGAGGCTCAACTGAATGAACTACCTCAAGTTATAGACAGAAAATAGGTTATAGGAAGCACCAAATTTCATTGAGCTTCTTTTCATCCCGCTGCCCTATATTTTTGGCATACAGAATGTCATAGTTCACTGTTTTATGGACATTTGTTCAGGGTGTGTTGGTTGCGATTTTGTATTTTTAATTACCATAAAACCGCAAAGTTTACAGTCAACTAAGACATTTTTGTCCAGAGCCCATCAACTGAAATAGAGAAGATGTGTAGTACATATGAAATAATTCAAATGTGAACTGCAGTTGTAGATGAAAGTGAAGAATGATCATCGCAGTTAATTTTCCGATTTAAGCAATTGGAAAGGAGAAGCCTGAAAAAATGAGGGCTTCAACGGGATTCGAACCTGTGACCTCCGCGATACCGGTGCGATGCTCTACCAATTGAGCTATGAAGCCACACATTGGGAGCGAGGTCAATTTAGTGAGTTCATATCTCACGTGAGGAGTGAAATGATGTGTAGTATATATGAAATAATTCATATGTGAACTGCGGTTGTAGATGAAAGTGAAGAATGATCATCGCAGTTAATTTTCCAATTTAAGCAATTGGAAAGGAGAAGCCTGAAAAAATCAGGGCTTCAATGGGATTCGAACCCGTGACCTCCGCGATACCGGTGCGATGCTCTACCAATTGAGCTATGAAGCCACACATTAGGAGCAAGGTCAATTTAGTGAGTTCATATCTCGCGTGAGGAGTGAAATGATATATATATAGTATATATGAAATAATTCATATGTGAACTGCGGTTTTAGATGAAAGTGAAGAATGATCATCGCGGTTAATAGAGAAATTACCACATTATATTGAATCATCCTGATTTCTGTATCAGGTGTCATGTTTTCATGCTTCAGCAGCACACTTGCTGTAGTACTGTAGTTTAACACCACATCATTCTGTTGCATGGGAAGGCTACCTGTTATGCTTAAACTTAATGTTTAAATAAATGCTTAGCTTAAGTTACTCTTAAATTAAATCTGTATCGTTTGATCTGCAGGCCCTTTCAGATTGCAAGAAAACCAAAGCTGTCCTGACAGACAATTATATCTCAAACAATCATTGCTATGGCATTTGCATCAAGAAAGATAACAAAATATTCACTGAAAGTAATGACCCTGAATATGGCATCCAGTTAGAAATGACAAACAATGTGTTTGAGGAGAATATTTCTGGCGATGTTGGCCACTTCTTTGTGGTGAAAGATTAAAGTGTGAGTATTTTAATACCTGTAATAGTGTCCTAAGGCTTGTTGGCAAACATGAACTGCTTTGGATGGCATTGTTTGTCTTAAATAAGGTCACTGTAGCTCTCAATCTGCATGTTGTAATAATTGCCCAGGTAGCTTGTAGAATCTTTAAATCCAGGTACATGTATGTGCCCATTGTCACTAATGTGGGTGTATGCAAACTCTACATATGAGGCTAAAACAAAACCCAAAAAAAAATGGTTAAGTACAATAATACTGTACTTAAGAAAAATAATGTCTTATTGTGTAAACTGAAAATAACTTAATTGCAGTTATCAGTAATGGATTATAATTTGCTTTTGGTGAGATTCTTGAATGCATACAAGTACTATACAAAAATTGTCAAGTAATTTAACACATGTGTGTGTACTTGTAAGTTTTAGTGTTGTCCCTGGGACAACACTTAAAAGCTGTTGAAACTAAGAATAAAGAAATGTGGAACATGGTTGTCTTCAGATTTTGGGAAATTTTATGGATAAAATTAACATTTGCGAGGGTTTTGTTTTAGTCACTCAACTGACATTGAATAAAACAATTATTATTGTGTTAATAGTGCATTTATTATATTTGATCCCTGTTTGAGGTCAGTGGGAGAAAATTACAGGAAGGCAGGAAATGCTTCATTGAAATATTTGTGTATCTTGCAAAAATAAAATGGTTGAAAATTGTCCACTGATGCAGGAGTACATTATGTATGTCAATAGGTATGAGCTGAAAGTAAACTCACATGGCTTATAGGCTGATGGTGTCAAACATCGGTAAATTAAGGTGGTTTGTGACAGTTTGCCTCTCCCAATGCTGTGCATTTGTGGGAAAAAAGGGCTTTGACAATCACCATCACATTATGTTTCACTTGGAAATGAAGATGGTCGTGGGGATAGGGTTGGTGCAGTGTCAAGATCTCTCACCTTCCAGCAATGTGGCCTGGGTTTGATTTTCAGACTCCACATCATATGTGGGTTGAGTCTATTCTTGGTTCTCTACTCTGTTCCGAGAGGTTTTTCTTCTGGTACTCTAGTTTTACCACCTCCTCTAAAACCCACATTTCTAAATTCCAGTGCAATCTGGAATGGTTCTTCTGAATGAGTTCTGGTGAGCTCTTTGGTTCTCTGTGGGTAACCAATTACATTTACATAGCTATAAGTAGTGTTCCTTGAAACGATTAGGAAGGATGAGGTAAGAATTTGTGGCAACTTAGATGCAATTCACTTATGAGTTAAGCCAGTTTTCTTGAAACTGTAATATTATTCAATGCCGTCAGTAAGGCCTGAAAATCTTTGATAACTTGCCTACAATAGACCTCTTTAGCTTTCTTGATTGTCTTTCCATTTCATACCCTGAGACCTTCCTCTGGGAATTGTCTTTCAAAAATTACCAGACCTGCTGACAGGAATGAAAAAATAAAGAAACAATTCCTCTGAGATTGTATTGGACATGTAAAGAGGTCTATTGCCGTTTGCTCTGTCATTTTAATGCCTGTAGGAAGATCGAACTGACTGCTTTTTAGTAACTGGTAAAAATTTGAAACCTGGTTTAGGTTATGGGAGGCAGCAAGGGTGAGTTAAGGGGAACCTGACTTGAAAATGAGAGGTCCAGGGTTCAAATCTGACCACTATCTAGATTTGTTTTTGGCAGTCCCTGCTTGAACTCATCAGCTGTACTTCTAAATAGCCAACTGGTCATCTAACTGGTCAACCACCCTGTTGTGGCACATTGTGAGGAGCTGCAACATGTCTGGGTGTTGTGCCATGTTTGAATTGGGTTGTAACATCTGTTTGACCACCATTTGCAACACTGTTTACCATGAACATAAGTTCCATTACAAATGAATGTTACTGACATGGCACCTTTTTTTAATCTCATCTTGATCAATCCATGAGTTTTCGTCAGCCTCTCTTGCCCTCCATAATTTCAATAATACAACAGACCACTATGCCAAATTGAAATAAATTGACTAGCTAACAAGTGGGTACTATGGTGCCATTACCATTT
>BLFK01000652.1:443743-446243 GCA_014634185.1 Astreopora myriophthalma | reverse complement strand
TAACGAGCACATCGTGTTGAAAGAAAGACAAGGCAACAACATGGCAATCAAGTGAGTGAGCCTGGACGGCCACCTGGTCCACGTACGATTGTCTGTCGGCTACGAAATTGGAAGCAGAAAGAAGAGATTTTGCGGAAAGCTAGACGTGTAAAACCTGATGGCTTGTTTATCTTGTTTACCTGTCACCAGAAACTTTCGCGAAGCGTGTGCCTCATGTGGCAGCTCTGATGGAAGCCAAGAAAGCAGGCAAGGTGGCTTATTTTGTGTTAGACCGTTTAGTTATCAGAGATAGATCTAGTATTTAATTTAGCCAGGTTTAATTATTTATCTAACTACTCGAGCAACCTAATCTGCGGAGCTTTTGCCTCTAAATGAATTACCATTCTGTCAGCTAAATGATGACGAATTTCACCTAGCCTTGTTTGAGATGTGCCACGGTACCATTAATTTCGACCCAGATAGGCTATCCTCTCTTCAATTCAATCCCTTGGATGGATGCTACAATAACATAGCTAATTTTTTCGATTCTGATGCGGATAGGAATTTTTACTCCGAGTCTTTTAATTGCGATTATTACATCGAGGATGAGTTCAATGAGTCACTAATCGATAATGTTAGAAACCGCAATTACTTATCGCTTTTACACCTTTTAAAACATACGTACCCAAATGGATCTCGCACCGTGAAATAAACCCTCGTAACACTGCCAAATTTAAACATGAATTGAACAGCATAAATTGGTCGGATCTGCCCAGTTTTAGTTATCCTCTTCATGCTTATGTAAGATTCCTGGAAAAGTTTACCGCTTTGTATAACAAATGTTTCCCATTAAAAAGAAAAAGAGTTCGACGTCAAGCTATTAAAAAACCCTGGATAACTGCAGGCCTTCTAAAATCTATAAAGAAAAAGAACATATTGTATAAGCAGTTTCTCAAAAACCCAACTCATGAACGTGAACAGCTCTATAAGAAGTATAAAAACAAATTGAGTCATTCATTAAGAATCTCAAAACGTTTATACTACGGATAGAAATTAGATAACTATAAATCTAATGCTAAAGGTACATGGAGAATACTCAATGAGGTACTTAATCGGAGGAAAAAACTTCAGATCTTCCTTCTTCGTTTGTTATCGGAAATGCTGTGTGTGACGCTCCGGTTGAAATTGCTGGCAAATTCTGCGAATATTTCTCTAATATTGGCCCTAAACATGCCGAAAAAATACCTAATTCGAATTACACTTATTCCGCTTTTTGCCACCAAAAAACGTAAATTCTTTGTTTCTTGATCCCGCATCTAGCCAGGAAATAATCCTTATCTGTAATTCTCTTCGGCCCGGGATTTCAGCTGGTTATGATAATATTTCAGTTGGTATTGTTAAGGAGACAATTCACTTAATCTCTGAATTGACTTAATCTCTGAGCCTCTTTGTCACATTATCAATCTTTCTATTACCTCCGGTGTTGTAACACGATCTTTAAGGCCGGTGATAAACGTATTTTTAGTAATTATAGACCGGTGTCCGTTCTACCGATATTTTCCAAATTATTTGTACGGGTAATATACAATCGTCTTCTAAACGTTTTAAATAAGCTTAGTATCCTGTCTAAAAATCAGTTCGAATTTAGGAAAAACCACTCGAGCTCTCTAGCATTTATCCAGTTATATGACAAAATTTCATCCGCTATTGACATCGGAGAATACACTGTTGGCATTTTTCTTGACCTATCCAAGGCTGTAAACGCCTCGTCATTAGTTTTATTGTAGTCTCGCGTTAAATGTCATTGTTAGTTTGTTGTGCGTGCGGAATGTGTTAGTCAAGTAATTTAGCGTAATATATTCATATTTCTTTGAAAGTATTTAAATAGTCTTTTTCAGTTCACTTCGCTTCGCTTCCAATGCAGTTAGTTTATTTTAAAGGGGGTAAGTTTCTAAAGAAACTGTGGTGCTGCGTCGGTGGGAGTATATCAAGATAATTTGGTTTTATCAACTAAGTTGATAATGTGAATTAGCCACCGTAAAGAGATTCGTAAGCTGACGTTTCGAGCGCTAGCCCTTCGTCGGAGCAAATCGAGGAATTGTGGGTTGTGTGTGGTTTATATACAGAAATATGGAGCTACGCTATTGGTTGGTGCCTGGCAACGTGAAAAACAACAGAATAAATTAGTTGAATGAAAAGCGTTCGTTGATACCGTGAGGATTAAGAGTGCCGATTTGAAAAATAAATTTTTGTTCTAAAGTTTTGCGACTTTCTGTGCTTCCTTGATGTAGCGAGAGGCCACAGACTGTCATATGTTGCGTAGAATGATTAGGCAGATTAAAGTGTCTAGCGACCGGTTTAGATGCGTTTTTGTCGTCTTTCTCTACGTCGCGAAGATGTTCTCGGAATCGGTCGCCTAGTCGTCTACCTGTTTCGCCGATATATAACTTTTTGCAAAGAGTGCAAGTTATACAATAGATGACATTGGCTGAGGTGCAGGTAAAGTGATCAGTGATCTTAA
>BLFK01000652.1:397727-407727 GCA_014634185.1 Astreopora myriophthalma | reverse complement strand
GTGAATGATCTGAGTGAAGCCCCGGCCAAACGAGAGTGAGAGGCGTTGAGTGTTAAAACTGTCGCCATTGTTTAGCCTGGAACTCTCGGCTACTGTCGTTGAATCTCGAGAACTCTTATCGAATTTCAACGTGCTCAAATTTTCCATGAGAGTTGGTGAGAGTTTTCTCTCGTTTAGCCAAGTAGAGTTTTATCGAGAGTTTTCCGTTTCCGACTGCCAACCAAGATGCACCGCGCGAATTCACGATATGCAATATTTTTCCGTCGCTGCGTTATGAGGGAGCGTTAAGCCTGGTTTTCATATGTCGGGAAAGTCCCAGACGGTCTGGGATTTCACTGTTTCCCGACCGTCCCAGATTTTCCCGAGTAATGAAAACTGAAAATCGTAGGTATCCCCGATCGTCTGGGATGAACGGGGACAAATCTGGAGAATCGGGAGCGTTTCTATTTTCCCGACTCGTCCCAGATTTCTGCGATGGTCGGCGATCATTCCCGACAAATGAAAACTCAAATTTTGACCATCGGGGACGTCGGCGTCCGTCGGCAATGGATTTTGCTCATTACCAAACCCCTAAATGCTACATGCTTTCTTTTCAATGTAAGGAGCAACTAGGGTGAGCAAATGTTCAAAGCGTTCTGGACTCCTCCTGATATATTGGAAGAAGTAGTCTCTGTCTGACAGGCGCAACTCGGAAAACAGTGTGTGGAACTGACCATATTTCTCTTTTTTTCAAATATTCTCTGATCCAAAACCTCTTCGTTTTTCGTTAAGGTGACTTCTGTTTTTTCAGAATGGAAAACTTTGCATTGACGAGTGCAAGAACACAGATGTATTGAGAACGACGCAGCATAAGCTCGTGTGCATCCATGTTACTGGAATGCTGTTACATTTGTGTTCAAGTTTTGACTTTTGGCGCGCTTTCCAAGTCCCGGCAAATTCATGATCGGGAAAGTCTGGGACAGACCTCTGGCGACTATTCGATATATCGGGAAAATCTGGGACGGTCGGGAAACAGTAAAATCCCTGATCGTCTGGGATTTTCCCGACATATGAAAACCAGGCTTTAGATTGGAGTACTAACAAGTTTTACGTTCTGAGCATGCATACTTGGAAAAATCTCGACCTCGAAACCTAATGCGCATCAGGGTTCTTCTTAAGATTTTGAATAGGAGGATAAAAGACATCAATACCGGGTAACGAAGCAAGTCTGGTATTTGCCAATTATTTTGCATCCTTTTCTTTTCTTTTTTTACTTCTTAATCTATTGTGTAAGTTTAATTTATTCTACTATCTAAGTCTAATTTCTATCTTTTTGAACCTAGAGGATATGTTTCAATTGGGGCTCTGTTCGTCTCCCCGGTCACGTCATAGTATTGTTATATTCATGTACATTTTTTCTTGTGACCAACCTCAATAAGTACGGTAAATTTACTTGAAAAGCTGGCAAAAATAACTGGTTACCAGCTCTTAATAAGAACCCTGGCACATGCTTGGTACAGAAAACTCATAGTCGTACTCTTACGCCAATCTAATGGTCACTATTACTTCACTACTCGTAAATCATTAGGGACCTTTAGATAGGAGTACGGGTACAAGTTTTCCATTCTAAGTACATTGACATCTCATATTACAGCAGTGTGCAGGGATGTAGATAATAACCGGGAGCCACAGCTGTGAGCATGATTTTTCCGGTTGTAAAAGCAAGTAGCTGCCTCAGAAAGGACTTACCCTCTCTCCCAAATGTTTGTAGAAGAATTTCAGTGAATTTTTTTTATCTGCCCACACATTAGTTTCTGACTTTAACCACAACTGATATGAAAGTAAAAACTCATTTTTTTAGTTTGAACAAATTGCATTGTGTTTCTGTTTGCAGGGTCTTTCTTTTGTGTCAGTTGTACTATTTAAACCTCACGTATGCAAAATAGTAAATGCCAAATTTATCACGTATTCCTGGGGGAACACACCTGTAGTGGCCAAAATTCACTTGATATGTGAGGGAAGAGGGGAAAGAAAAGTGATTCTGAGGTCAAAGGAATAAGAAAATTTTTTAACTGACTGAAAGTAACACAACAGGTTCTAGACAACCAGCTGAGATTGTTGAAAGAAGCTTCATCAGTTCCAGACACAATCAAGACAAAAAAGAATTACTTGAACTATTTTATCGCTCAGTCATCTGCACATTGATCATATTCCATATTGTACTCTTGTTAAGTCGTACTAATAAACATCAGAAATGCTGACACTCAGTTTATTGAAACTTTATTGTGGGAAATCTGTTTATCTGTGTCCACTGGGAAAAGTTCCAAATGCAGTAATGATTTACTTTGAAATGTAGGAATTTTTGTTTTTAAAAATGGAGTGTGTATAATTCCTGTCTGGTTGACTGCTTTACAAGTGGATTCCTGTCAAATATGAGAGGTCGCTTTTTGATACCAAAATAATATGAAAGTGCTAAAATGAAAAACCTGGGCACAAGCGATGTTGAAGTTGAGGGAAAGACCAAGGGGACACTTCAGGATGCTTATCAAAATCGGTGTGCTGCTAAATACATGCATTTCTGGATGTATCTGAGAAATTTGACAGTTATTGTTAAAAATGCCATTTTCAGGGTTGATTGTTTTATTGTTTCCTAATATCGGAGTTTTGAATTTAGGAAAGTTTTGAAGGAGATCTCTGTTGGTGAGCTGCAGCCAGATGAAACAGTCCATGCTATGAGAGAAGCCAAGTTGTTGTCCATGGTATGTTGTGAACTGTGAAACAGTGAAATCTATTGAAGTGAATGGCAGCATTTAATACAAATTACCAGATGACTGGTACAAATGCCTCGTCTATTTTTAATACTCCTTTTTAGTCTTGTGTATATGCTTCATTAGTTTTTGTACAAATTTTCCATATAGCTTAATTCTATTGTTTCTCTTTTGGTTGAGATTTCGTAGTGCCAAATTCTTAGTGCTAGATTCCGACTACACTAACACGCTTGGACTTCAGTGTTAAAATGGTTTATTAGGGATACTTCAGCCAGTCTGCTTGACCAAAATGACCTTCATTTATCTAAACCAGTTAGATAACATCAGATAACACCGTGAAAATATACTGCATTTCTGAAGCAAAGAGTTTAAGTAATCGTGCCGTGAAAACCACTGAAAACCACCCTTTTCATTTAGTGACTGGCTAAAGATTCTAACCATCAGTGTTGCAGCGGAATTGTGCGTGACATTTTTTCCCTCTTATGTGACGTTTTATTGTACTGTGGTGGTCTGGACCGAGGCAGGTCCCGGACGACCACGCGAGTTGGCGCTCTTTTTTAATTTTTTAAGACTTTTTTGACTTTTTAGATTATTTTTGTATTTTGCCTTTATTGGTTTGCTTCATGAAATACTTATATTTTTTCATCTTGTCTTTGGTTTATTAATTTAGGTTTTTTAGGATCACCATCAGGCAAATATAATATGTAATGACCATAAGGCAATGTGTCAATCCCATTTTCAAGATTATTATTCTTTTATCGTCTTCAGGTGACAAGACTGTTTTATTGATGCTTAAAGTGAAATTTTCATGTCCTATGCTTCTAATATGATTCATTCTTAATGTTTTTTTCAATTCCACTTGTTAAACAATCAAGGTAACTTTGGTATGATAAGGTTTTTTTGACAATGCATTTCTTTCCGCCTTTGCATTTTTTCTTCTTTTTGCTTGTGTCAAACTTATCTTTTATGTCAGGTATGTCTTTATAAAAGTCCTCTGTTTGAATTTCATACATTAATGAATCAGTGTCTGTAAACAATACTTTTGCTTCAGGGTGTTCATTAGGCATCGGAGATCGGAGAATTCTCCGCCTACTACGCAGAATTCTCCAGCTAAATTTTGATGGCATGGCCCCCTAGAGGGGACCGAGCTTCGCTCGCTCCCTCACCATCTCCTGTTACTTTACACTATTCTCCTGCTACTACGTTTCTTAATGAAAACCCTGTGCTTTCTCACCATATTTTTTTAAATATACGTATAATGAAAATCATACATTAATGTTTTTGAAATTTCAAGAATACATGCACCTACGTAAATAGGTTTATAAAATTTAATTCTTGTCTTATTCATATGTATTGCAACTAGTTCGTTGTCATTTGCATTTTTGTTTGCTTTTAAATTGAATTTGCCACAGTTACCATTTTCGTTTGTTTTGTTTAATTTAAAAATGAATTTGGCATTATTTTTTTGCCTTGTATTTCCCATTTGTTTCAATGTCAATGAATTGTTTTGGTATTTTTTCACTGAAAATGGTTATCATTAAAATCATTTTAATTTGGTTTACAAAGTGTAATATCTAGCTTGTTTTGCATTGTTGACTAATTTAATATCTTGCCTTTTTCTAATATTTTCCATTGTTTTTCCATAAACGGAATTATTCATTAGCTTGAAGAAATCTTTTGCGAAATCATTTTTAGCTTTTTTTCTGAGTTCTGTATTCAGTTCTATGTAAGGTCTCATCCAAGCTGATTCTTGAATGAAATTCCTCTGAATTTTTTTTATTTTAATTGCTAATTTCAAGTATAAAAGAAGGGTTTTATAGTGAATGACATTTTTTTTGGTCACATAAATTTGGTGTTAACTTATCAACATTGCCGAATTTTTTTTCTGGTGCTAATGGATAATCTTTATGTAGATCATGAAGTTCTTTAGGATATTTAAGATCTACTTCTAATATGCAAGAAAAAAAGGCCATAATTTTAATTGTTCAGATGTCATCCACTTAAATCCACCAGTTGGTAATTTGTCAGACATTCCCTACCCGTAAAGATTGTTAGCGTCAAGACACTTGATGAAATAAGAAAGTACATTAGGGTCAAAATATTTTCCCATGTATTTATTATTTGCTGTTGCATGTCTTTTGCTTATCATGCTGACACCACCTCTTATACACTCTTCAAACATTAAAAGCATATCATATTGAGTATCAGTGAATAGTTCTAGTTTGACTTTAGTCATTTTTAATAGTGCGTCCCATGATAGACTTGGTGCTGTCAAAAATCAACATGGATCTAACTTACAATTTTTCATGCAAAGATCACAAACATTTCAAAAATATCAGCTAGTAAAAGAACATCATTAATCATATATAAATTATGATTATCCCTGAAAGTTTTACAATTAAATTTTTTCCATACTTTTTTAGCATGATTACATTGTTTTTTTGAAAGGTGTTTATCATAAAGCTTTGAATGAAAATCGATCTGTTTTGGTAATTTCTCTTGGTTAAGTTTGTCAAAAGAATCAAACCAGTCATAAGGAAAAACACCTTTTCTTAACAATAATTTTAAATCTTTTTTAGTAAGATTTTTACTGAAATGCTTTGTTATTTTGAAATTATGTGAACCACTTTTTAAACGATTACCTGCCAATTGATCTAATGGGGAACCCATGAACATGAAACTATCAATGAATCTTAATTGTCTTGTTACTTGAATTTCTTTGTCATCTTTTTTATCTTTATCAACCACTAAATCTTTTGAAAAGGTGATTATTTTTCTTCATTATTAGCAATGCAATTAATTCTACTATTATCATATCCTAATTTTTTAATAAAAACATGTGAATCATAACCAGATAGATCATGAAAAAATACTGGTATAAAATTTGGTATTTGGTAATCTAAATTGCATTTATTATGAGCTGCACCTCTATATTTTGCCGTTAAATGACAAGGATATAATACCTTATCACCATTTAAATCCTTTTCACATGTATGACATTTTGTGGCTTTTTCATAGTGTTCTTCATCGTAAGAAGTCTTGTCAACGTTTTCCTTGTATTTTGGGTTTTTTAGGTAGTCATGATATATTTCTTTTGTGTCTTTTTCAAGCATGTGAACGAAAATTTTAGCTACATCATCATTGGAAATTTTCTGTTGTATAAAATCTTAAAATAGGTTTAAAAAGTATATCACCGATACATTTTATTGTGTAAGCAAAACCTGAGGGTTTATGATGCTGATATATTTTTGTTTTATCTTTTGGATCATGCTTTGTTGTATCTATTTTTTCAAGAAAGCATTCAAATCAGCAAAAATAGCAGTTGGTACATGCATTTTTTAAAAGTATTTATTAAATTCAAGAATATTGTTATCGATAGTTGGCAAATCAATATTAGCGCCTTCATGATTTAGGGAATATTCTTGATGTTTTTCAAGAGATTCTAAACTGTTAAATGAACACATGCAATTTAAACATGGTTCTCTTTTCCCATGATGTTTTGTGATTGATGATGTTGTTAATCTGCTATAGTTTTTAAGTGACATTTTAGAATAAAATAGAAGTTAATGACGGAAAGCAAATTCAAGTTGGAGTCTGGGGATGACTTTCTTCACGTGATTACCTTATAAGGTTTGCTCTCTCCCTTTTCCCGCGATTTTTTAACTGTCGACCTTTTAGCGGCTGTTTTTCTTTTGCGCTGCAGTATTTTATCCCTCCCTCCCTCCCCCTTTTTGCTTTCTGGCTTTTACCATTGGTACCTCTACTGCTTGTCACATACTCAGTTCTAATTAATAAAATATGGGCGGGGAATGGCTGCCTGCGGCACCCCTTCAGCCCTGTGCTGAAGCCCCGTCAGGGAGGGGACATATTGTTCTCCGCTGGACTGGGTTAACTTGCCCCCAGGACATTATGCCAGCAACTATGCCCGCCTTGCAGCACAGGCATGAGGCATCCCCTCGGCATGGCGCCATGTGTCGAGGCCCCTCATCCGGTGTTTCTCACGGTCGGCTGTGCCCAAGCCTTGCCAGTCCATTCCCTGCTCCAAATTAATTACGCCCAACTTGTGTTTGTTGTCATTTATTGCGCATCCAGTCATTAATCCAACAATAATGATTTGTGCTTTCATTTGATATTGGCAATAAATTTATTGTGTCTTTAACTTCAGACCTTTTCTTTTCAGTTAAATGTAATTAATAGAAATTTATACATCTTAATACGATGTTCTTTTTTGCAAAAATACCAATCATAAGCAAGTACATTAACTGCTTATGGATTATTGGAAAATCCATTCCATCCCAATTAAATTTCTTTGAATTTTCTCTCAATGTATCATTAAGCCTTTCAGGGTGTACATGATCATGATATTGAGATACTGTTACTGCCTATTTGCTACATTCATGATCATTTTTGTTTTCAACATTTACAATGGCATTTTTTGTTTTAAGAGTGTAAGGTAGTTCAATATAAGATGATCCTTTTAGTGGTTCATATTTGTCTATGTTGATCTTGAAACCTATTACTTTATCGAATTGCCATCCACTTCCACCTTTTGGAATTTTTTTTATTATTGTATCTGTCATTTCATCATAAATTTTCTCAATTGAAGTTGCTTCAGTTAATAATTTGACTTTTAAGAAATGATTATGAAGTGCGGGTTAGATATCAACTGACGAAATGATCCTCACACTTGCTGGACAATTTCAGCAATTGTCATATATGCACTTGAAAAATTCAAGTGACTCCAACGGTATTCGAACCCTTGACCTCTGGGACACCAGTGCAGTGCTCTTACCAACTGAGCTATGAAGCCACACAGTTGAGAGCAGGTCAATTTGTTGGGCTCTGGCGTGTTTTCCCGTGAAAGAATTGATTATGAAGTGCGGGTTAGATAACAACTGACGAAATGATCCTCACACTTGCTGGACAATTTAAGCAATTGTCACATATGCATTTGAAAAATGCATACATGTATGAACCCACAAAGAAAGAGGTCGTGGGTTCGAATCCCAATGGAGTCACTTGAATTTTTCAAGTGCATATGTGACAATTGTTTAAAAGAAATTAAAGACATTAATTTTACAATCTTTGTAATAACAATTCATTGATCTTTTTGTTATTTTATCAATAAATTCAAAATCAATGAAAAATTTTACATTAAATCTATTATGTTTAATGTCATGTTTTTTGCATAAAATTAACCAATAGTTGATACGCTTTCCTTTTTTGCATTGATAACACCTGTATTTTTGTGTATAATGATGACATGATTCTGCTGTTTTTAACCCAAGTTTTTTGCACTCAGGACATCTGTATTTTACTCTATTATGATCACAAATTTGTGTACCCCCTTTCCCCATTTTTTTGCACACTAAACATCTTTTTGTTTTATCATGTTCACATATTTCTTGACCACCTGAACCGTTTATTTTACATGTTTTGCAACAAATTTTTTTAACATTATGTTCACATGTTATTTGGAATAATTCTGTTTTTTTTTGTCCCTTTTTCAGTTCTTTTTTTAAAAGAAGGCATTATATTTATCAGGGCTTGAAATTGCGACCAATACAGTCGCATTTGTGACTTAATTTTTGCGTTTGCGACTAAAATTTCCAGAGGAGTCGCAAATTTGCGAGTTGTTTTTGTGTAGACTAATAACGATTAAAAGTCTAGCCATCGCTACTTTGCCACTTTTGTGCCGAAAGAAATAAAAAATTAAAACCAAATATTGTTGTGTACATGTACCTTGCTTGTCGTAAAAATTCCCTCAATCGGTCGCCACTACAGCGGTTTCTTATACATATGTATTGCAGGCTCATATTTTTCTTTGTTAAACCGCTGGATAAGAACTGCCAGAGCGGTCAGGTTGCGGTCAGGGAGGTTGCGTAAATTGCGTGCACGTGATTGCGTTCTGTGATTTCAAAGCGATCGAACAATGAACAAAAAGGGGATGAAATAAAGGGCTTAACTGCTTTCCAGGATTATCCTTTAACTGGCGAAATCGACCGCGTGAAACGTTTACTTACCACTAAACGGGAAGAACTGACAAATTTGATCAGAGGACGGCCAGCTATGTGATGATTTGGCAACAGCTCTTATCCCAGATGATGTCAAAGCAAACGTGGATAACAATCAGCTTGTGGGACTGAGCACCACAGGTGATGGAGATTTCACCAAAAATATAATTTTAAGTTGTCTTGGATTGAACGAGATGGAGAAAAATGTCTTCAAGGTCGTGATTGTGGTGGCCGAGTTATATCGTGTCATGATTGCATGTTTCGTTCTGGTACACCGTCGTCATTAGAGATAACGTGAAAGCTGTTGAAGTAATAAAATCAAAGTGTTGTTAATTATTTGTGATTGTGAGCTATTTATGAACTAATTATAGTTAGTTAGTTTTGCGATTATAATTCGTGATAATAATAATAGTACTTTATAATAATAATAATAATAATAATAATAATAATAATGCTTAACCACGTGTCACCTAGGAGCTAAAAGCTTGTTTAAACGTGAACGTGAAACTAATTACAAATAATAAACTAATAAGAACCTATGATAAATGATAAAAATATTGTTAACCTATATGATATCTAATTTGTATATGTATAATATCTAATTTGCGATCAAATGTGCATTAACATTAAAATTCAAAGAATTAAAATAATTCATATGTATGTTATGGAATAGCATACCTATGCGTCTAGCCCAGCCACCCAGATCCGGCAAAGTTAAAGCCGTGCCATAAACGAAAGCAACACTCGCCTAAAGGCGGCCAAGTCTGGACCCTGCCTAACTCTAGTGGGTAAACCATTCCAAAGCTTAGTAGTTAAATATGACCATGACTTATGCATGTATTCTAAAGTGAAAGATGCTAGCATGAGGCATGTGCTAGCCCCCCTCAGATTGTAATTCACATTTAAGACATTAAAAAACTCACTAAGATGTGTGCTAGCCCCCCTCAGATTGTAATTCACATTTAAAACGTTAAAAAACTCACTAAGATGAAGTCATGAACTTGCGACTAGATTTTCGTAGCCAGTTGCAAAATGGCGACTGAATTGTTTTTTTAATTTTGAGCCCTGTTTATTGTTATTATTTTTAAATTTTTGCACAAACATACTTTTTAAATTAAATTGTTTCATGTGAATATTTTATTGTCAATTCAATTGCTTCAAAATCAACATTATGGTTGTTTTTACTTAATGTGTAGAAATGTGTCATTTGATCTATTTCGTTTTCGACTTGAACCAAAT
>BLFK01000652.1:387727-392727 GCA_014634185.1 Astreopora myriophthalma | reverse complement strand
CAGCTTAGTGCTCTTAGTCTGATTTATGTTGTCATTTATTGGTAGTTCACAATCCTCTAGCCACTTCTTTTGACTTGACTCTGGGATTAAACTCTTGTTACTAATCAGTTTTTTTATATATTAGTGACGTTGCTTTTTTGGCTTGTGAGATTCTTGTTGTAAGTTGCTTTTTTTTGTGGTTGGTGTTCTGTAAATCTTGAAAATTAGATTCAATCCGAAGAGACTTCACAGCCGATATTAATCCATAGAAGCTAAGAGGGGGAGGGTCTATTCCATACTTACAGCGAAAATCATTTAACGAGAGAAAGTTGTTGTCAGGTCCTAAAAGCTGTTTCACCCGAGTTATTCCCTTAGTGAACCAATTTTGAAAAAAAAAAACTGTCTTGTTGGCTATCTTTATTAAGGAGTTATGCCAAAGTTGTTGGTCCAGAAAGTGATCTTTCAATGTTATTTCAGGTTCAAAGTTACCTTCTGCCCAAATTCCTAATAGTTTTTCTAAAAAGGCATCCGAAGTTGTTGTTGCTGCCACTTTCTTGGGGTCTTTCTCTTTTTTATTAATAGTTAATTTATCGAGTACCTTTGTTATTTGTTCTGTTTCTTGAGACGACTCTTGATTTGACATATTAGTTTTATTTGGTGTTGTGTTTTTAATATATGTCGCGTTCCCAGCACGGCAGACACGTGGTGCAGCGTATTTGGGTTCGCCAGGTCAACCACAATGAAGTAAAGACGAACAGCAGACTCTTAATAAGTTTATTGGACTTAATCGGGAATCACTGGGGATAGCCGACTTGTTACAACAGTTGCGGTGAAAACTAAAAGGAAACGTACGATTGTCTAAGCTAAAGAAACGAACTAAATTATAAACCTGACGACAGAAAGCACAAAGGAAACTCGTAAAACGTAACTATCGTGACTTACGTCTGATCTTGACTCCTGGGATGAGAAAAACTCCAAGTTGAGAAAAAACTCCGAAAAACTCCTATGAAACTCCTATTGTTCTGGGAACAACTCCTTAAAAATGAAATGTTCACATGGAAGAAGGCCTAATATGCTCCGATGACGTAAGGGAGACTGAACTAAAACAACTCTTTGTGCGGCTAGCCAAAAAGGGGTATTTATAATCACGCAATCAAAACGAAACAAGGCTACATTTTAACAAAACAAAGAGGTCATTAAATGTTTCTAACAGTTCTTTGTATGGGAGCATGACAATATATTTTTCTTAATTTTTGCTATTGCTGTCATCTAAGGGATCCTCCCTTAAACCCTTTAATGAATTTTGGGAAAAATTCTCATTTACCTTAGATATGCCATCATCCACTTTAGCACCATCTATTCTTAACCCCTTCAGCCCCAAGGGCTACCCAGTGACGAGTAAAATCGTCTGGCGTTAGACAGAGTAAAATCTCTAAAGTGGGTCTCGGGATTGAAAGGGTTAAATGTTTTGCTACTCTAAAAATATCACTTGCAAGTGCAACCAGCCTGCCACCTTTTGGTACCATGTAGCCAGCAATTTCTGAAAGCTCCCTATGTATTAATTTGTCTTCCTGTAGGTCTTTGCACAGTAAATTGCTGTCATCTATTGGTAATATGTGTTCTAGTATTTTACATAAAGCACCTATTCCTGCTTCTGATAATACTGCAGGCATTTCAGTACCGCATTTAGCCTTATAAATCCTGTAGTATTTGCTTACATCTTTATTTTTTAATTTATGTATATCAGCAACACTCATTTTTTTCCCTAAATATTCTTCTGTGCTTCCTAATGCTGCTAAAATGGCCAGAGATTCTCTTTCTACTTCTAATTCTGTCAAATTAGTATCTTCTTGGTTATTTTTGTCATCAGTAACTATTATACTTTCAAGTTCTGTCATCTGTTGATACAAACCTTAAACCCTTTAATTAATTTCCTTATTTTTATTTTAATAATCTATTTGATGGTAATTCAGTATCTTCTGATACTACTTGAAGCTCCTCTCTTACAAAGCCTCTTTTGGGTCCGTCTACCAAATAATATAGAACAAGTTGGTCTTCTGATATCACGCTTCTTGAAAGATTATATATTTCTAAGCTCCAAATTGGATCTGTAGCTCTATTTTTATCACCACCTTCCTATTCACCCGGCATGTATAAATATCTTACGTTTACGAATGAAGGTAATCTACTTTCTTTTAAACCAACAGGCCTTTGTTTTGCACTTTTCTTTTCTGTTCTTTTTGTAAAAGAAGGCCATCTGACCTAATTATTTCACTATTCATTGCTTTTAAGACCCCTGACAATCTTTTAACCCATTCTTTTGACCTCTTATTACTAATCATCTCCAGAGCATATTCATGTGAAAATAATTTTTCTGCTAAAGTTCTACTGTTTCTCTCTACGATTGATTGTGCCCTGTGATTTCCTGCTTCAGCTCTTTGTATCTTTACGCCTTTTTGTTTCATAAGATTACTGACTGAACCCATAAATTCTTTACCAGGATCTACCATGAGCGTGTTAGAGTACTTTAATTTTCTTGAATAAATCTTTTCAAATGCTTTAGCTACTTCATCTGTATCTTATGAAGGTAATACTTTGGTATCGTTGCATCTTGTGGCTATTTCAACAACAACCAAAGCATATTTGTAATTCTTCTTTCCAATGGTATCGTGAGGTAAAAACAATAGATCTGCTTGGTGTATTTTGTCCTTCTTGTCTATGCTCCAGTGATATCTTGGTATGTAATATGGCTTTGGTAAATAAATTTGCCATATTGCTTGTTTTTCTAGCCACTCTTTAGCTTGATCGGTGCTGACTTTTGCTTTTTCGGCTAATTTGTTAATTGCCGAATATCCTTTCCAATAACCATTGGTGCTGTAGTATATTTTGCTAAGATTGTTATTCATCTCAGGGATATAGACTGAAACTTTTTAATACATGATTGATTTCAGATCATTATTCATTACTTCCATTAGAGCATCTGCAACCACAAATAACAAGTTATATTTCCAGAACCGCCAGTCTTTCTTTCGATTTCTATTTTTACCCCGTCTCTGGTGTTATTAACCATTAAGCCACTGCCATGTATGTTGTTATCAGTAAATCAAGCCATAATGCAAATTTGTCTTCAGTGTAGAAACTCTTTTCACTTAGCTGGCTGTGATGACCCATTCTATTCTTGACTGATTCCCATATGTCTGATTGTGTCATGCCTTTTGAGTACAACTGATTTGGCAGACCATAAATGTTAACATTAACAGATATGATGTTAGGAGTAACAAATTTTTCTGAGTCTCTTGTTCTGGCTTCACGATTTTCAATAAAAAGCATAAGTACCCCAGTCATTGATTTTCTTGGAACATTAATATGCTCATTTATTATTGAATCAGTGGCTTTTGCAATAGTGAATTGTTTATGAAGAATAATGTTTTCATACATGAAACCCTCCCCTACTCTGTATGAGGAAATTGCTTGTTCTGACAGACAATCACTATTTATAATCACGTATTCAAGTTCAAGGTTGGTAATAGAATAATTTGGTGCCTTCATTTGATCAGAATAAACAACTATGTCATTAACTGGTGCCAATGAGATCTTGATCGTGAAAGTATTAGCCAAACCTTTTGGGAAGAAAACTCCATGTCTGTCTAGAATAGGGTGATCAAGAGGAATCCTGTACTTTGTGTTGTGAATAGTAGCTAGTGAAACTTCTTTTAAATCTGAGGAACCCTTATCTCCCGCATTTGTCCTTAATTTACACATATTAGCACTTGATATTCCTTGTTTTAACTTGTCATCCCTTTCTTCTTTAGTAAAAAAAAAGATCTTTATAGGTGCTGAACAAATCATAACTTTATGTATCTTGTAAAACCTCTCTGGCATATAAAACTTTCATTCGTTTACCTAAATTCCTTCCAACATTATTTACAAGGGTGTTATTTGCATGACCTGAAACGTTTGAATCAAATATCAAGCTTAAACTGCCGGGTAATATTACAACATCATCACTAAGTGGTGGGATATGAATATACAGAGTTTCACCAGGGTTAGCTGACGAAGGACTTAATGTTATTCTATTCAATTTTTTTTAGCATTAAGACGAAAAGGTTCTTTAGGTAATCGGTTTGGGTTCAACTTTTCTGAAATTGATAATGACATTATTAAAGTATAATGATGATGTTCGTAACATCAAAACATGTCTATGTCAACCTGACAGTTACGCTTTAGGTTTTATATTCTTTCCAACACTTTGTACTCACTCAAATATGCAATCAATTTTTTGTCACTTTATCATATTAATTATGCATGTCTCACTTAGTTGTTATGTAGTCCTAACAGTTTTTTCCAAATATTTGTAACTGACGATGATGTTCGTAACATCGAAACATGTCCATGTCAACCTGACTCTTACGCTTCAGGTTTTATATCCTTTGTACTCACTCAAATATGTAATCAATTTTTTGTCACTTTATCATATTAATTATGCATGTCTCACTTAGTTGTTATGTAGTCCTAACAGTTTTTTCCAAATATTTGTAACTGATGATGATGTTCGTAACATCGAAACATGTCCATGTCAACCTGACTCTTACACTTCCGGTTTTATATCCTTTGTACTCACTCAAATATGTAATCAATTTTTTGTCACTTTATCATATTAATTATGCATTACTTTTAAATAATTTATTTTTTTTGTTTTGGTTCAATTTTTTTTGTAATATCCAGAAATAAACTTTATTTTAATGAGTTTTTTTTCTTTTGTTTTCTATTGTTTCATGATCACAAGACTGACAAAACACAATTTCTAATTTCTTCGTGGGGATTTCAGATATGTGTTTGAATATATTGTGCTTATCTGCCCAACTTACAAAGACAGTAAGGCTTATAGAAATTTTGCTAAGGGTGATAAAAGGTTTATTGTATTATCTCCTTCAGCATCAGATGAAAGTGAAATAGATAACTTGTTGAAATGTTGCATTGACTTTTTCTCTGGCACTAATACACTAATAATATTAGATGAT
>BLFK01000652.1:385659-387717 GCA_014634185.1 Astreopora myriophthalma | reverse complement strand
GTGGTTGGTGTTCTGTAAATCTTGAAAATTAGATTCAATCCGAAGAGACTTCACAGCCGATATTAATCCATAGAAGCTAAGAGGGGGAGGGTCTATTCCATACTTACAGCGAAAATCATTTAACGAGAGAAAGTTGTTGTCAGGTCCTAAAAGCTGTTTCACCCGAGTTATTCCCTAAGTGAACCAATTTTGAAAAAAAAAAAACTGTCTTGTTGGCTATCTTTATTAAGGAGTTATGCCAAAGTTGTTGGTCCAGAAAGTGATCTTTCAATGTTATTTCAGGTTCAAAGTTACCTTCTGCCCAAATTCCTAATAGTTCTTCTAAAAAGGCATCCGAAGTTGTTGTTGCTTCCACTTTCTTGGGGTCTTTCTCTTTTATATTAATAGTTAATTTATCGAGTACCTTTGTTATTTGTTCTGTTTCTTGAGACGACTCTTGATTTGACATATTAGTTTTATTTGGTGTTGTGTTTTTAATATATGTCGCGTTCCCAGCACGGCAGACACGTGGTGCAGCGTATTTGGGTTCGCCAGGTATTGTATTATCTCCTTCAGCGTCAGATGAAAGTGAAATAGATAACTTGTTGAAATGTTGCATTGACTTTTTCTCTGGCACTAATACACTAATAATATTAGATGATTGTGTGGTTTCGAAAGACTTAAAGCATAGAACAAACAAGTTTATTGATTTAGCATTTTCTGGTAGACACACATTGGCATTTCTGTTTGGGTTTTAACACAACAATTAACATCAATATCAAAAGCCTTCAGGGACAATGTGGTATGCATAGTTGCATTTAATTCTCCTTCAAAATCTCGACAAGAGCTCTTTTTGATGATTTTGCATCAAGCCTAAATGCTGAACAAGAAAAAAAATTTGTCAAAATATTAAGACAGAAATATTCACATGCAGTATTCATTCTAAGGCAGCCATTTATCATTTATTTAGAAGTTTCTGCTTCACTGACTTAATGCAAATTTTAAAAATGATCTTAGTAAAAATACTATTAATATGGAACAAATGAAATCAATGTATAGGTTTGTTAATGAAGATTATTCTATTGACCAAATTAACATTTTCTCTGATAAA
The DNA here is from genome assembly GCA_014634185.1 of Astreopora myriophthalma. NCBI lineage: Eukaryota > Metazoa > Cnidaria > Anthozoa > Scleractinia > Acroporidae > Astreopora > Astreopora myriophthalma. Next base: position 386,627 of record BLFK01000652.1, on the reverse strand, counting down.
GCTATTAAAAAATTCTCTGAATTATTTTATAGAAAAGGTAAAAAATATGGTTATCCGTTAAATGTTAAATTAATTTTATATGGTAATCACATTGATAAATTAAATAAAATTTGTGGTTTTAAATTAGCTGAACATAATTATGATAAAATTACTAAAACCAATCAAATTGATTTACACTTTTCACATTCAATAAATTCTTTATTAATTGAGCTAAATAAAAATTTAAAGTCACGCAATGATCTTTTAGATTCAATTGATCAAATAGACATTAAAATTAAAAATTATGTTTGTTAAAATGAGCAAACCAAGAAAGCCCCCCCCCCCACAAAAAAAATGTAAAAAGTCAAAGAAGTCTAACTCCTATTGTCATGGAAATCTCATATTATACCTACTATCTTTAAGAGATACAAGCGAGAAAGGTGAATGTGCCTGAATGATCGATTGACAATTGCAGTTCAAAGTAGTCTTTTTTTGTTGTGTATGGGAGAAAGAGAGGAATGATTCTTTTAAGTTGCATACATTCTGAGCATGTTGTACAAATAAAATGTGTTGCCTGTTAAGTGCTTTCTTCATCACTATTGTTCTGTGTTTGAGAATTAGGCTGTTTCCTTGAAATCTTTCATTGAGATCCTCAAAAATTTCTAGTGTCTTGAAACTCGATTCTCAGAAGTCAAAACTTGATTCTTGATTCTCAAAAACATTGAGGATCATTGATCGAGTTTCGAGTGAAGACTGTCAACTTAACTTTGACCATTACTGTAGTCTCCATCCTTAAACCTTCTAGAACAGAGTTTTAGAAATTTCAAGTTTTTGAAATTGTGTTTTTTTCCTGAGGATACTGGAAAAAATAATGTGAATGGCTAAATGTGATAGAAAACTTTTGTTCTTGTTTTTGAACATCAGAAATGTTGTTTCAGCAAGCTTTTGCAACTATCATCACTATCATGGGACCTCTATTAAGCGGCTAC
>BLFK01000652.1:360659-378159 GCA_014634185.1 Astreopora myriophthalma | reverse complement strand
GGGTGAGGTTAGGGTTAGTTTTAGGTACTGAAAACAGCTATTATTTATCTTTTACATAGAATAGTTAGATAGCCAAAATCTACGGTGTTTGGGCCGGGCAACTCGGTAGGGTTGTGGTGAGTGACGTGCGCTATTAATGTAATAACCCGGGTTCGATTCTTCAATTGGTAATTTTTCTTCATTTGCAAAAACCAAACTTATAACAGTGAAAATTTTCCTAAGTGTCGTTGAAATGGCAACGACCGTTTACGAAACGGACAACTGCCTCGCCGGCATAGTCGAAGATTGCCTTCGTGTCCATGGCCATGGGGGTGTTGGGAAAATATGTACGCTTGCGGGCCTATTTTGTCACACGCTGGCCTGGAATCTTGGGCAAAAGAGGAGAAAATGTGCTCGAATGCTGGAGGAACAATTGAAAACGTTGTTGTGTTTTTTCGAAGACTAACCTGAAGTCATCGTTTTACAGCACCTAATTCCGCTTAATCCTTTTCCTAATACGGTCCACCGAGCCGGATAGATCGAAAAATCTACGAAGAAAGCCTAGCATTCTGAACAATTCTGGAAAACATTCTGATTGAATCTTCGAGCCAAACCACAGAACCTTCGTAAACATGGGAAAGAAAGGAAAGTCTACAGCCACTCCTGCGTCTCCTGAAGCTGGGACAAGCGAAAGCCAAGCAAATTCGGCAACGGAAATCACAAGGAAATGACAAATTCGAACTGCACACAGGAGATCTACCGAGCGTTTGACCGAAACAGTGACTGAAATTCTGCAATTGATTCAGGAAAACCCGTCTAGTGTGTCTGAGCAGCGAACAGCGATCCTTCACCACAGAACGACTCTAAAGGAGAAAGTTGAAACCTTACAAGGCCTTAATCAGGAAATCCTCGAATTATGCACCGAAGAAGACATCGTGGAGGAGATTGAAGCAGCCGACCTTTTTCAAAACAAAGTGAAATTCGTTATCGCTCGATTGGATGCCGTTTTTCCCGCCATTTCTACACCTAAAATGGAACCTATCTCATCTACCTCAGACGAGCTGACCTCTGAAAACGGACAAACCGAAACGGTAAGTGCTCAGTTTGTTTCACCCCATATTTCACCTTCTCCTCAACCACAAGCTTCAGGCCCTCAAGTCAAACTTCCTAAACTAGAGTTGAAAAAGTTTAATGGGGATGTTACAAAATGGTGTACTTTCTGGGACGCTTATGAAGCCTCTATTCCCGAAAACGCAAGCATAGCTACGATTGACAAATTTAACTATTTGAACTCCCTATTGGAAAAACCCGCCAGCGAAGCCATTGCAGGTTTATCCATAACTTCTGCTAACTATGAGGAGGCTATTTCTATTTTGAAGGGAATATTTGGAAATAAACAAATCATCATCAACAAACATACGGAGGGTCTTTTGAACATGCCACCAGTCACTCCTAACCAAGATTTAAGGGGTCTGAGAAGAATTTATGATTTAGTGGAGGTGCATGTAAGAGGTCTGAAGGCACTTGGTGTGTCATCTAAGTCATATGGTAACCTACTGTCATCAGTCTTAATGAACAAAATACCCCAAGAACTACGTCTGATTGTTAGCAGGGAGGTCAAGGGTGGAGATTGGGAGCTTGACTTGTTATTAAAGGTGTTACATGAAGAGCTCGAGGCACGTGACAGAGCTATGGGAACCCCAAATAATTACAGTCCAGCCACAAATTCACCATCCCGAAAAAATGGTCAGCATTGGAATGATCCTCCCACAGCCTCAGCACTCACCACTACGTCACGCTCCTCTCCAACCTGTACCTATTGTAGACAACCTCATGCCTCCAACAAGTGCAAGACAGTGACTGATGTGCGAGCTAGAAGGGAAGTCCTAAGAGAGAATGGAAGATGTTATGTTTGCTTGAAGAAGGGACACGTGAGCCGAGATTGCCCATCACAAAACAAGTGCTTTAAATGTAACAGCGGGCATCATATCAGCATCTGTAACAGCCACTTGCCGCTGCCCAGTGATAAACCTCAGTCAAGGGAAGGCACAAGTCAACCAGACAGGTCCTCTTCAGAATCTGCACCCACAGTCATGTTCATTGGTTCAAAGACTCCTATCCTCTTACAGACAGCCCAAGCCATTGTTAACAAGACACAGCCTCAACAGGGTCTACCCAGCATGGTAGAAGGATAAGAATCATTCTTGACAGTGGAAGTCAAAGGTCTTATATCACAAATCATCTGAGGGAAGAGCTGAGCCTACCAATTGACCACCAAGAAACAATGCTTATCAAGACCTTTGGGTCGAGGGAAGAGAAGTCACAGACATGTGATGTTGTCCGTTTCAGTGTTAAACTTTTGGACGGGAAGGATATGCAGTTGTCAGCCTATTCAGTACCTTTGATTTGTGAACCCCTCACCAATCAAACAGTGGCATTGGCAAAGAATATGTATGACCATCTCAGTGGTCTACACCTGGCTGACTATTTGACAGAAACTACACCTGCTGATGTAGACATCTTAATTGGATCTGACCAGTATTGGCAGTTAGTCACAGGGGAAGTGAGAAGAGGAGACAGTGGTCCAATTGCTATATACACAAGACTAGGATGGGTGCTCTCTGGTCCAGTGGGAGGCTCAACCTATGGAAGTGACCCTTCAGTGAACCTGGTATCCAGTACACATGTCCTTAGGTGTGCTTCAGAACCAACTCAACCGGAGAACAATGACTTAATTGGAGAACTCAAATGATTCTGGGACTTAGAGTCATTAGGAATATCAAGCTCTGAGCAGTCAGTCTACAGCCAGTTCATCAACACTATTACCTTTCGGCATGGGAGATATGAGGTACGCCTGCCTTGGAAAGACACACATCCAATCTTACCCGACAACTATGAGACGAGTCTCAAACGTTTAAAGAATCTGCTAAATCGCCTTAAAGAAGAACCAAATGTGCTACTTGAATATGATGCTTTTATCAGGGAACAGATTGAGAATGGAATAGTGGAAAGGGTCGGTGAGCCAGAACCAAGAGAGGTTGGAAGAGTCCATTACCTACCGCACCATGCTGTCATTAGGAGGGACAAAGAGACAACAAAGCTGAGGATTGTTTATGATGCATCCTGCAAATCAAATGGCACCTCCTTGAATGACTGTCTGTACACAGGCCCAACTCTTTCTCAGAAGATCATGAACATCATCCTTAGATTCCGAACACATAGGATGACCTTTGCAGGGGATATTGAGAAAGCATTCCTGAATGTATCAGTTGCTGAAGAAGACAGGGATGTGTTGAGATTTCTTTGGGTTGATGACGTAACCAAAGAAAACCCTGACGTTGTTTTGTTGAGGTTTGCTAGAGTGGTATTTGGTGTATCGTCTAGCCCGTTCCTGCTTAATGCAACGGTCAAACACCACATAGAGAGGTATGAAGAGGAGGATCCAGAATTCGTTGAGACTTTTCTAAGGTCAATCTACGTTGATGAGCTGAGTACGGGGGAGACACGGAGGAGGAGGCCTACCAAATGTACATCAAGTCCAAGCTCAGGCTAGCTGAGGGTGGCTTCAATTTGAGGAAATTTGTGACAAATTCTGCTGAATTAAGGAACCGCATAGAAGAGAATGAAGCCAGATTGAACAGTGCTTACATGAACCCTACCCCAGCTGCCAGCGAAGGAAACTTGTTCCCCAAAGAAAGTGCTAGAGTAACTGAAGTTAACAATGCCACTCAGAAGTTGGTTGTTGAAGATGAACAGTCTTATACTGAGACTTCACTTGGAGATATTCAAGATGATGGAAACCCTGTACAGAAGATTCTAGCTGTTCAGTGGGACTTTGTTAGAGACCAGTTGAAATTTGACCTCAGTAAAGTGGCTAAGGAGGCCTCAGAGAGTATTCCTACTAAAAGGAACATTGCCTCAATTGCAGCAAAATTCTATGATCCTATTGGTTTTCTGTTCCCGGTTGTTGTGGAATTCAAGCTCTTATTTCAAGAACTTTGTGAAAGCAAGACCGACTGGGATGACATTTTGGAAGGGAATTTGCTCACTAAGTGGAACAAGCTAGTTTCAAGCCTTCGAGACGTTCAACCCTTCTGGTTAGAGAGATGCTATCTTAAGGGACCACGCGATACGGTCGTCTCTTGCAACCTTCATGGGTTCTGTGATGCATCCTTAAGGCATACAGTGCAGTTGTCTACCTTCAAATCCAAACAACCTCGCAAGTCTACACAAGTTTTGTAGCCTCCAAGACAAGGGTGGCTCCACTAAGCAATGAAACTATTCCCAGACTGGAGCTTCTGGCAACAGTCAAACTCGCCAGACTTATCTCGGCTGTTAAGGTAGCCCTGGAATGTGAAGTACCTATTGAGAAAGTCACTTGCTGGAGTGACTCAGAGATTGCGCTTTGCTGGATTAAGAACATTGGCAAGAAATGGAAACAGTTTGTACAGAACCGAGTCACTGAAATTAGAAGATGCTACCTGTGAACTGCTGGAGATATTGCCCTACCGATTGCAACCCTGCAGACATCCCATCAAGGGGAATGAACGCTTCTCGATTAGCTTCAAGTGTTCTATGGCAAAATGGTCCAAAGTGGTTAAGCCAATACGAGGAAGAGTCAAATGAAGGTGGTGGTATGGGATACATTCCTGAAGAGTGTTTGGCAGAAATGACCGTGAAGAATCAAGAGCAAATCAAAACGCTGACCTGCATCGCCAGTTCTGAAAGCCGCAGTATCAGTAATGTGATTGATTTGAATCGCTTCAGCAATCTTCAACGTCTACTGCGAGTAACAGCCTATGTGTTGCGATTTATCAAGATCCTCAAGGAAAGAGTGAAAGGTGGAGAGCAAGTGTTTGAATCGGACATCAGTGTAACAGACCTTAAGGAAGCAGAGCAGTGTTGGATTTGGATGTGCAAGGGTCGCTGCGACAAAATAAGAAGTTCGAAGGTTGGAGCCGGGAGTTTGATCTCTTTGCTGATTGTGATGGCCTTCTAAGGTGCAGAGGCAGGATGTCTCATGCTGAACTTCCATATACAACCAAGCACCCCATCCTACTTGATAGTAACCATGGATTCACCATTCTAGTTATTAGGGATTGTCACAGGAGAGTAATGCACAGTTGGGTCAAAGAGACACTGACAGAGCTGCGCTCCAGATTCTGGTTGGTAAAGGGAAGACAGACTGTGAAGAAACTTCTGCATAACTGCGTGACGTGCCGGAGATACGAAGGAAAGCCATACAAAGCGCCGCCACCACCGCGTTTGCCTGATTTCAGAGTGACCGCTGCACCACCCTTACGTTTACTGGATTGGACTATGCAGGCCCATTGTATGTGAAGGAAGCCAAGAAGAAAACTGAGAAGAAGGTCTGGATTTGCCTCTATACATTTTGTGCGACAAGAGCGGTACATCTTGATGTGGTACCAGACCTTACTCCAGAAGCATTTCTCAGAAGTTTCCGCAGATTCACAGTGAGACGAGGTTTACCTTCCAAGATTGTCTCAGACAATGGAACAACCTTTAAATCTGCATCTAAACAGATAACAGAACTGATGAACAACCCTGGAGTGAAACAGTACCTGGCAGAGAAAAGAGTCCAGTGGATCTTTAATCTTGAGAGAGCCCTGTGGTGGGGAGGTTTGTTTGAGAGAATGGTAAGGTCCATGAAACGATGCCTGAAGAAAACCATTGGTGGTTCGAAACTCACACATGAAGAGCTCATGACTGTCACAGTTGAGGTGGAAATGATTCTCAATTCAAGACCGTTGTCATATGTGTCCTCTGAAGATGTGGATGAACCACTTACGCCATCACAGTTACTTCATGGAAGAAGGTTACTGAGCCTACCTGACAATAGCAGTACCGGAGATTTATCAGATCCTGATGTTGAACTGTCATCTAATGACTCAAGCAAGAGAGTGAACCACCTTAACAATGTGATGAGTCATTTCTGGAATAGATGGAAGAATGAGTATTTGATGGAGCTCCGTGACTCACACTGACGTTCTGCCAAGAGTAATAATCCAACATCCATAGCAGTTGGAGACATTGTTGTTGTTCACGATGAGGAGCGACATCGAGGATTTTGGAGACTTGCCAGGGTTGAACATTTGATAACTGGAGCAGATGGTCTTGTCAGAGGTGCAACTATTAGGGTGAAGCCGAAAAAACCGCAGATCCTCTACTTTGAGATGTCCAATTCAACTGTTGTACCCGTTGGAGATAAGAAGTGGAAATGAACCTGTTGCTATGGACAACCATGGAAATTCTGCAGTGAATCATGCTGATGAGGTCCATCAACAGTCAATTAAACCAAGGAGAAACCCCAGAAGAGCAGCCGCAGTAGAGTCCGAGAGAAGGAGAAGAGCGTGGATTGAAGAACTTGTTTAACTGAGTTGATTAATCAAAAATGAACACTGAACATTTTTCTAGCTTTGTTTTTCCAGTTACTCATAACTTGCTTGTAAGGATTGTTGACCAGTCTAAGTTCCAGGTTTAGTATTTTCCTTTACTGGTCAACAGGGGGGAGGATGTTGGGAAAATATGCACGCTTGCGGGCCTATTTTGTCACACGCTGGCCTGGAATCTTGGGCAAAAGAGAGGAAAATGTGCTCGAATGCTGGAGGAACGTAATTAAAAACGTTGTTGTGTTTTTTCGAAGAATTCCGCTTAATCCTTTTCCTAATAGGGGGTGTAAAAGATGACTACCACGGCGGCATTCTCACAGTTGGCCTTTGCGATGGAGGTGAACTGCTGGGTGACAACCCAGACCACCAGCCTGATGTGCTGGGCAGAGAAGGTTATTTCCCGCTTTTTTGTGTCATTTGTGGCAGCCCACTCATCGACTATGAAAGGAGTGTCGGAAGGGCCCAGGGAGCAGGCCAAGGAGGTGCGCCATCTTGCCACAGTTGGTTGGCCCCATGAAGAGAGCATTGAAGGGGAGGGGATCCATCCTGGGGCTTACCCAAGACCCCTGCCTGTCTAACTGTAGGGCTCAGATGTGAATAGCATCCAGGCACCCGTCCACTGGGTTCATCAGGGCATCAGTGATCACAAAGATGTGGCAGCTGTAGTTTCCAATACAGTGGCTGTGTGCCAAAGCTTGAGCTGGATGCTGTCAATCAGCTATTGGATGGTGCTGTGGAGGCCATTCTCAGAGTTCAAGCCCAAATCGATAAAATGCCGTACTACGCCAGCATAGTAGGTGCTGGCTGAGAGCCCCTTCTAACCTTTCCAGCACTTGAAGAATTGCAGCACCTTCTCCCATGCCTAGCACCTCCATCCCTTGGGTGTACACCATGTTGGGGATGCCTTCACTGGTCACCCACACTAAGGTCTAGAACAGGTTGGTGAACTGCTCAGATTCGTGGCCCTTGGCAGTGAGGGTCTCTTCGAACAGCAGCAGCAACCCTTTCAAGGAGCAGTGGCTCGTTCATGACCGTGGCGGTGCCCTTGGTGATGGTGAAGGTCCTGTAGAGCATGGTGTGGCTGTAGAACATATTCCCGTCCTGGTAGGCCTCACCAGCTCCCTTCAAAAGGGAGGCACTGTGGATTTTCAAGAGTGCGTAGTTGAGCTTCGTCCCATCCAAGCCCAGGACCACCTGGTTGGCGGGGGCCAGGGTGAGATTGAAGACGGGGGCCTCCCCCAGGGTCTGTGCATGGACTGCGCTGTGGTTGTGGAAGATCTTGTGGTAGAGTGGGATCCGGTACTTTGTGCTGTAGATGGTGTTCAAGGTGTTGTTCATGGTGTCAGACGAGCTGGGGTCTCCTGCCTTTGACCAGAGTTTGGCCAGGGCCATGGTGTGGATCCCCAGCAGGTATAGGTTGTCATGCTTCTTCTTCAGCTCGGAGCAGGTAGAGGTTGTAATGGTCGGTGTCCTGCTGGACCTCACCACTGAACTTCAGCCAAAGCGGGAACACCATGGAGTGGGGCATGTTTTTTAACATGTAGTTGTTCACATGCCCAGAGACCTGCAGGTCACCAAGAGTTGCTGGAAGAGAAACATCTAACCAAGAGCGGGTGCAGGAGAACAAGGCGGAGATGCACAAGATTGGGGACTGGGCTGCCTAGAACGCGGCCATCATCGACAACCCCTTGCAGCCTGAAGCCACCAGCAAGGAGGCACATGAACAGATGGCCCGTGGCACACAGTGAATCCAGGAGTTGCTGGGCGAATGGACGAGATCTTGTGGAAGTACAGTGGGAAGTACAGTGGGAAGTACAGTGTACACCATCATCTCCGCTGCAGAGCTAATACTGGCCTTGGTCGCCCTCGCTGGCCAAAACATGCTCGGATTGGCTGTCCATTGCTTGGGGAACAGGCTGAAGGAGCTGGGCAATGCCCTTCCCAGGATTCTGGGTGCGATCGCCAGTTATGTGTTCCAGACCGTGGGTGAAGTGGTTGGGTTTCAGGCCAAGAGTGCCTGGCTTTTGATCCTTGTGGTGGCCACGTACTTGCTGGACCACCTCACAAGTTCCAGCCAGTGAGTGCAAAGGCACCAAGAGAGGTGACAATGATGATAGCTATTGTGAAAAATAGCTTGGCGCCATGCTGCCGCCCTCCCTGACAAACAGGGTGTTGTTGCTGTCCAGGAATAAGTCACTGAATTTTGAGGCGTTGGCATTTGGGAAGTGCTGCCTTAAGGTATCAGTGTACCCCAAATGACCATCATACTTCGGCGTCGCTTTACGGTGGGACGTTTTACGCAAACCCTACAAAAGTATATATTTTTCTGAAAGCTTAATAATTGTAGATTACGATGGTATATTCATTAACATAAAAAAATTACGGTTTTCCAAATATAGCGCGCTATTTCTCAAAGTACAGAGGTTCACTAATCAAGTTCGTTTCCAGTTGGATTTGAGCGGGAGAATGCGATTAATATCGCTGTCTTCTTGACACCTTTCTCTAAAAAACGGTGTCGGGAAATTTTGATTACTTGTCTGGTTTGTTTTTGACACGCAGTTAAACTTTGAGAGTTCAATAAAACATGCATTCTCTTCACTAAAACCATCATAACTTTTGAAAGAAGCAAAAAATAAAAATTCCCCGACACCGTTTTTTAGAGAAAGGTGTCAAGAAGACATAGCGATATTAATCACGTTCTCCCGCTCAAATCCGACCGGAAACGAACTTGATTAGTGAACCTCTGTACTTTGAGAAATAGTGCGCTTTATTTGGAAAACCTTACTTTTTTTATGTTAATGAATATACCATCATAATCTACAATTATTAAGCTTTCAGAAAATATATACTTTTGTAGGGTTTGCGTAAAACGTCCCACCGTAAAGCGGCGCCGAAGTATGATGGTCATTTGGGGTACACTGATACCTTAAGTTAGTACATCAAAGCAATTTCCCATTTTCAATCATGGCTATTTACCCTTGTGTAACAATCTTCAAAATGTTTGTCGCTGGTGAAGACGCAAAGCGGGGACACGTTTTGCCTTTTCAAACCCTCCATAACCGCAGTGGCGTCCTACGTGTTGGCCTGCAGGCTGTTGCGTACACCATTCGCTGGCACAATGTTGGGCTGGTGAAAAGCTTTCGTGGAGGTTGTGGACATTTGCACTGTACAACTTCAAGCAGCTCCAGGCTCTATTTGACTGGAGTGCAGCCCCTGTCACACTTGGGGTGTCTTTGGCCAACGGCCTGATTTCTCTCACCGTCCAGGCCGGCAAGGAGGGGCTCCGCTCCTGAGGAACATGCAGGCACCAAGTGGATCTACCCCGTGATCTCTGAGAAGATCCCTCCTTGGCCAGTGAGCCAGGAACGTCTCAGGATCATCAACCAGATTCACTAGGAGCTCGAAACTGAAAAAGCCGTGTGCGAGAACCTTTACAAGAAATACCAGTGCACTTCAATGATGGTCAACGTTGTATATAGGGCCTGCTTCACCTTGGCTACTGCTGGTGATGTTGCTGGCATTGCGATCCTTTCAACTATTGTTGCTGCTCCTCTCGCAGTTGGTATCAAAGTGGGCTGGCTAGTCCTAGGAAGTCTCGGCAGTGCTGGGCTACCATTTTGACTGAAAGGCTCAGAAACATTACCAGATCGCCTCTCTGGCCCACACAAAGCTCAGCTCTGTGGCCGACTTCATCTTGCAGGCCCTCAACAACGGTGCCAGCTCCCACCATGAGTTCCAGCTGGTCCTTGCCGAGCTTGAAAAGCTTCACAAGCTAAAGGCAGAGATCCAATTAAAAACCCCTTTGAGCTCCCCAGCCCTTGACAAGCAGGCAAAAAATGAACTCATCCAGCATAGGCACGACAAGGCCCATAGGCCAAACTTGCCCTTGATGGCTAACTGAAGCCTGTCCCAGAAAGGACAGGGTAGGACAAAGGTAACATGAAATACGCTAGGAAAGAACATGGGGAAATAAGCGACCAAAATACCTTACTTACCTTGTTGGTGATTTTACACATAACAAACTTAAAAAGAGAAATAGGGAACTGAGGAATGTGTACTAAACTGACCTTACGAAACGCAGAGCTAGACTGAAACTAACTCATGTACGAAAGTAGTTGGCTTATAAAGAACAGCACTGAGAGCCAGAGGCTCCATTGTTCTCTACATTTGCATTTTTTTTTTACCAGCACATCGAAGGGGCAAAACTATGAAACTAGCCAGTGATATCACTGGTCGCTACCACTTTTTGACAACCCAGTAGTTCCATAAGTTAGTCGCTGTGCATTGTGTGAAATTTGCCCGTAAGTTTGGAATAATGACCATGTCTACTGGAAAACCTACCTACGATGTTTCTGCCTGGAGCTCTTCAGGTGTTGAAGGGTTTCCAATCAATTTTCTCCAAGACACCTTGAGTGGCTTTTCTTGCCGCCATTCTCTGGAAATAATTGTGTTTGTTCTAACAGCCCACTAATCTTGTGACTAAACATGTCACATTTGGTCCCTGATATATTTTTTTTACCACATGGCCACACTTAGTTGAAAAGAACAGTAAAGTGTTATTACACTGCTTTGCAACTGAGGTGTGTTTATTACCAATGTTATTAGTGAACTCTTTAGTTAGGCATAGCATGCATGAGTGCGTAATGGTGTTTGTTGCAACTAGGGTGGTGATTTGGATGACAAGATCAAAGCCTGGAAGAAAGCTGGCCGAACATTTGATGAATCATTGGTATTGACCTGGTTCATACAGCTGGTATTAGCTGTTAAATTCATGCATGAAAAGTAAGGGAAAGTACAATGGTGCCTTGATTCCATTTTAATATATATTAATAAGGACTAGGTGCATTTCTGCCTTATGTCAAATTGTGAGCCAGTAAATTCCTTGAAAGAGGAAACAATAATTGTAGTGATCTGTATCATGAACATTGTATGACTACGTCTGGCTTAGATGTACTAAGGTGCATCTTGTACACTTTCTGAATAACAGTCAAATACACTTTACAACACAGTTTTTGGGACTGTTGCCAGACTAACAGTGGTACAATTATTGCACTACTGCAGTTGACAGTCATTATAAGGTACCAGTATTCAACTGCATTTCACATCTGCCCCTTTCCAGGACTGATTAGGCATCAGAATGTGAGTGAAGTGTTGTGAAAGGGGACTTCTGGTTTACAGGACAGAACACTAAAAGGACAGAAATCAACCTACTAGTCAATTATTTGAAGAACCTGAGGGATGGTCTGGCTAGTAAGACTTAACAGCTACTCTTCCAAGTTACAGTAGCTGATCAGTTGGGGTTACTTGTATTGATTTTGATGTGCAATTTTTGTTTTTATTTTAGGAGAATATTACATCGAGACTTAAAAACAAGGTACCTGTAACTACATTGTATGTTTAAGTCCAATTTGCTGGCTTTTCTTTTTTGCCTCAAGTTATTTTATTAGTTGTCATAAATAATTAGTACACATGGTGGCCAGCCCTCATGACATTCCTTGGGATTTTTTCTGTTATTGGTGTGTAGTAACAGTGAAACTACATCTGGTAAATTACGATTTGCATGGTAGGCTGTCAAGGAGAATTCAAATATGTGAACTACGCATACATTCGGTTATCGCAACAAATCTGAGCCATGCATGTCTTCTGATGAATTCAAATGGTGTGCCTTGCACATAGAGGTGAAATCTCAGAGGTGAAATCTTGGCCATTAATACCAAAAGTTGACAGACTGGACAACATTGAGTGTTTCTCTGCATAGGAGAGAAAAGCAAAGCAGTAAAACCTATATTTATACACAGTAGTAATTATAGCTTGAAGCTTGTGGATCTCTATATACAAAGAAACCTAACAACATGAAGAAATCCAACTGGAAGGAGGGAACCATTTGGCTAATTGCAATACATGGCAGAGTTGAAATCTGGGCTACCAAAGACAAATCCACTTGGTGGTCAGACTGGGATTTTAACCAGGATAATCCACATTCAAAGCCATCACCCTAAACATTGAGCCATGCTGCCTCCTCCATACAGTTAAAGGAAAGCGATGCCAAGTGATCATACAGTACCGCTCAAAAGTAAGTTACCAGTCGCTTTGCGTTTCCTGCGCCATGTGAATTGCGTCACTGCGTATTTAGGATGACTGAACTGCGCGAAATCAATTAACTTTGTGTTGCGACTAACAACTGCAGATGCATGTGTGTGTTTACCGAAGTTGAGTCGTTTATTCATAATTATAGTTCCCAAGCTGGAAAGTAAATGGCAGACTTCCCATGTAAACAAAACAAAGAATTTGTTTATGAATTGATACATGATTGTTTATCACGCAGTTAATACAAGTTTGTCGTTGATGGTCTAGTTTTTATAATTTGTACGGGATCAGTGAATCAACAAAAGAATCATTCATCACAGGAACATTTGAACCCACAAATGACCAGCTCCCACATCAGTGGCTTCATAGCTCAGTTGGTTAGAGTGTCGCACTGGCATTGCAAGGTCAAACCCCATTTTTCAGGCTTCTCTATGCAATTGGTAAATTGCATTCATAACTGCGAGGATCATAGCTTCACTTGATAACCGCAAAAGTTTTGTGTGTGTAATGTGAGACCTTCCACAGAATCGTTGAAAACTGAGCGGGAGAGACGCCAAAACTTGAAGCCCAGTCGGCTGACTGAGATTAAGTTTTTTCTTGGTGTAGGACTTCTAATTTCTGGAGCACAAAAAAACAAGTGTGAATGCATTTGCTCTGAAATGATCGCCTTCCCAAACAAGCTTTGTTAAGCTCGAGATCTGTAGAAAAAGTCCACTGCGTTTGGTGTCTGATTACACATCTTTCTGGTGGTCATACACAAAATTTGGTTCAAATGTGCTTGGGTCTCTCCGAGAAGAAAATGTTCACTGCCCCAAAATAGAATTGGGAGTATGGCAGGTATTCTTCTAACAATTTCTAACAATGCTGACTATACATAGAATGCTTTATTTATGGCAACTTACTTTTCATGAACACTGATTAGAACAGTTATGCAAATTTCTGCCGTGAAGTTGACACAACATTGAGAGTAATGAAGGGAAAAATTCAAATTCGTTTCAACCTTGGGGCTTGAATGATGGAATTTTCTAGCAGTGCTGCAGATGCTGCAGATGCTGTAGATGTTTGTAATTGCAGCCACTGGAAGTTGTTCCATTTTGTCAAGATTTCGGAGTGGCAAAGCTTGTAATATTTTTGCTTTTCTTTGTGGGCTGGTGAGCGTCAATTTGTGGTGTCACAACAAACAAAATTTGTTCCTTGAAATGACAAAATAATCTGTCTTAGACTCATTCTTCCTTACAAGAGTGCTTATGATGCACAGTTTACTGTTTCCACACAAGCAAAGTTAAAATATGTAGTTTTGTTTATTTAGCATGTACTGGCAAGATCACGTTCTTTAGAATGTAAACTTTCTTTGGAATAGCCATGTGCAAGCTATTTCTACAATACCACCACCTTTTTTACTTATGCTTTGTGTAGCACGTTTTGTGTATGGGGCTTTCACAATACTCAAAATAGATATTGAAATGGACTATCTGTTACTCTTTACAAAAGGCCAATTAAGATCACGCGAGAGCCTCAAGCCACTGTACTTGCAGATTTTTCAACATTGTTCGCTGTTTCGCTGTGGTTCCAGTAGCGTGTGACAGGAATTGCGTAGCGCACTACGCGATTAGTGTCTCGTGCAAGTATGGTAACTTACTTTTGAGCGGTACTGTAGCTTTATTGATAGAGAGAGGCAATGGACCAAATGGAATGTTTTGATGAAAGTCCTGAAAAGCTGATCATTATTTTACTTGGCACAAGTATCAAAACAACCAACATTAGAACTGTGCAGTATAATACTCACTTTCCCTGAGTGTTTCATTCTTTGGTATTAATTTTGACATGCAGGAAGCACTGCACACTGTCTAGGTCCTTTTTAATGGTGAGTGCATGCATGCAAGTCCATTCCTGAATGGCAAAGTGTTACCACTAAATCTAAAAGTATTCTGTGACATGAGTTTTTTTCACTGCAGCGAGAGATCACATGAGATAACATTGCACCTACGTGAATTCACTGCATTGTCACTTCCATTGTGAGCAGTTTGAGAAAGTTCTGTGGACGTTAAAATGCCAAATCACAGACCATGAGTGATTTGCTGTGTGTTTCTAGCATATTGTGTAATTCTAGTGTATTTCTTAGGTGTAAATTGTGGCATGCACCCTCCTGGCATGTACCCACAGTTAGTTATGTAAATTCGTTTAAGTAAGTGTAACGTATAAGTAATGTTTTGTATTGTGGTCATTCTTCATTTGTCTTCTTGTAGTTAGTTCCCTGTGTAGTTTGCTCAGACACAACATTTTGGCGTAGTTGACAGGATAGGATTCTAGAAGGCTGGAAATCATTTACCACCACCTGCTACATTCCTTGCAAGCCCTAGCGATTCACCTATTCCATGGCATGGTTGGTTGACAAGTTTTCAAGCGTTCTTGGTTGCAAGTGGGTTGGAGGACAAATCTATATCTGATGCTCATTGACTGGCAATTCTTTTACATGGCCTTGGTACCAAAGGTCAGTGCATGTTTTCATTTCAGAGGAAACAGTGCTGTAAGGAAAGGCAAGAAAGAATAGAAGGAAAGTTACGGGAAAAAGTTGTAACTACTAAGGCAAGCGAATTCAAGAAGGAGAGTTAAAAAGTGAAGATTAGGAGAAAGCATAGACGGTGGTGTGGTGTTCTGGGTGAGTGTTTGGTTTGGTTTAGTTGTGCAATTTTGGGGAGGGGTGTGTGGGGTTTGTGTTGCTTTTCTTTTTTTTTTGCCCGGACCATCAGGACTCATGTTACACTTGGGTTTCAAGTCACCCACAATGGAGTTTGAATTCAATCCATTGAACTTGCATCAGAGTTTCCTGAAGCATTGCTAGAGTTCAGCCAACCACCACCCTAAGGTTGACAGCACTGTTAAGCTGTTTTCCCAAAAGCTGTGGCATTTAACCCTTACACTGCATGAAGACGTTTCCAAGTAGCTTCAACGCTTGGAAGAATGATGATGTCATCGAGAAGATTGATTCCTCTCCATGGATTTCAAATCTTGTGATTGCACGTTGCCCTTCTGGGGAAAATCTGCCTCAGTGTCAAGTACTTGCTGCCCTCCCAAGAGGAGCTTAAGACTGAATTTTGTGGTTCTACCATTTTCTCCAAGTTGCATAAGAGCTATCTGCAAATTCCCTTATGCAAGGACAGTAGACTATGTTCATCACTCATATATATGCGCATGCCGTATGGTTTGTCATCCGCTTCAAGTGCATTTCGGAAGATTCTTTTGTCTATCCTCTCTGGTGTGATAGGTGCTTTTAATATAATCATTGATAATATCATCGTTCATGGCAAAGACTCTGAGCACTATGATCAGCGTTAATGAAATTCTGTCTCTTCTAAATGAACACCATTTGTCTCTGAACACTGCCAAAAGGACTAAGTAACAAATAATAAGTTAGTTCAAGCAATAGAAACCTTCATTACTAAACTAGAAGCCAGTACTAAAAAGAAAGACAACAATATTTTAGTTCACTTTTCACATTCACCCTCTGTTTCTTGTCTAATTCTGTGCAGCCTGCATGGAACCATTGAAGGCATAAGTCACATTGAATCATGTCATCAAAACACTCAGGCATAAAACAACAACAACAACAAAAAAACAATTCAATGGCAATTAATTCTTTGACTTTGTCATGGGGACTTTTGCTGGAAGTTTCGATGGGAGAAAGGCTCAAAATGTTCATTCTCTAAACAGCAGATGAGATGCTGGTGCATTTATGTCTGACGGTACACAATTTCAGATGGATTGTTTCCATTTGCAAGATCACATGATTTGTACCATGAGTACCAAGCTTAGAGAATTTCAATGTAAACTCTTACATAGACGAGTGTCAACTAACACCTTCCTTTCCAAGATTGGTGTACAAGAAAATGAAAATTGCTCCTTCTGTAACCTCTTTCCTGAGACGTGAATTCAGCTTTTCTGATCTTGCACAAAAACAACATCTTTCTGGAAGGAGGTGGTTAAATGGCTGCAAGAGGCCAATCTACTCTCGAAAGACTAGTCTTTGACAAATATTATAGCTTTGGGGCCGGAGACAGACATCTAATTTGGCAACTCAAATTAACTACTGTTTCCTTCTGGCATGATATCACATATGGCTTGCCAAAACAAAATGTGAAAGCGACCCTAATTTGAGGCATTTTATATGCCTCCTCAAGTTACGATGTGAAACAGAATCGAAAGCTGGGGAATAAAAAAAATGGGAACCTCTTGCTAAGTCTATATATATATAAACCCAAATGACTACTATTATAAGAACCATTATATCCATTTCCTAATCTCCTGACACCAATCTTTCGGCATCAAACTCATACCTTTTGCATTTTTCATCCTTTTACATAAGGTTCGGCGATATAGTTTTTTAACTTTTCTCCTCTTTTTCTTGGCCTTGAACTTTTTGTAATTTAATTAGTTTAAAGCTGTAAGTAGTGTAAGTGGTTTAAGTGTTGTATGTGGTTATAGTATTGTTATTAGTTTTTACAGTCCTATTTGTAGTGGTAATAAATTTGTAATTAGTGTTAAAAAAATAAAAGAAAACAAATTTAAAAAAAAAAGATGACGTGCAAAGGCCAGGGCAAAAAGACCAAAATCGACTCCACCCTGCTGGATTTGCACTGGAAGCAGTTCAGTGTAGTGGTTGGTGCTTCACTTTGTACTTCTTCTTCTGCTACTCTTGAGCTTTCTTAATGTTTTTCATGGCGTGTTCCTTCCTCCTCTTGCAGATGTGCAACATATAGTGTATTTTCTCGTCAAAGTCAGGAGCTATTTCTCCCAGATCATTGTCAGTGCTAGGCTTTTACTTGATTTCCATCTCAGTTGGAAGGACAGGTGGGTGGCCGAACATCAATTCAAAATGCATAAATTTAGTTAAGTCTTTCTTGTTGGTTCAGTATGCAAATAGAATGCACTTGATGTGCACATCCCAGTCGTCTTGATTTTTGTCCAAGGTCATCCTCCCGTCCAAGGCATTTGCTTGCAAGTGGTACACAGACAAGATCCTGTGG
>BLFK01000652.1:345272-357187 GCA_014634185.1 Astreopora myriophthalma | reverse complement strand
GGGGGGGGGGGGGGGGGGGGAGTCCAAATCTCTTAGTGGATTTGGACTGGGACGTTGAAATCTGCTAGCACCCTGGATTGAGCCAGAGGTTGTTCTGTGCAAATATTGCTGACACAGTATTCCTCCTTAGAAACTGGGCTTCTTGATTCACCCAGGGAAGCTTGTTTTAGTGCGCCAGTTCAAGTAATAACTTTCCTTGAATTTAGTCTTGATTCTGTCCAAGTGCTTGTGAGGCTTACACCCAGCTTAAAAATGAAACTAGAGGTGACTGTCCAAGAATTAGCAGAAGTCATAGGCATCGTTTTGTGTGAATGCACGTTTTGGTCAAAGAACGACTCGCTCTCTGCTGGAGAGGGGAGGAAAATTGGGGTACACTCCCTGGGTAACCTGGCCATTCTAGCGATTTGTATGATTGCCACATGTGGTTATCTGTTTTGCTCAAACAGAATCTTCTGCCTTGTGCAACATACACCACACACACACACATCGTCACTTTTAAAGTGGAGATTGATGAGCAACATCCATATTAAAAAAATGAGGGCATATTTTTTTGGAAGTGACCCGTTGCTTGTCTTGCGGAGTGTTTCTCTTTTTGTCAAAGTAAACTCAACGATAAAAATAACTGAGGACTGGAAAGTTGAACTTATATTCAAGAAAACTTGACAACCAGTGATAGTTGAATGTTGGACTGAACCAGAGCTATGACAGCTGCGGAAAGCCTTTAATTACAGATCGCACTTTGAGGCAGAAGAAAACCTGGTAACACTTCATACTTTTAATTAGCTTGATCAAAGCTTGAGGTAAGCAAATATTAATACATTTTACTATTAGTGTAAAAGTAATAATGGAAGCATTTAGAATCCAACACTTGTTGAACAAGGTGAAAGTAAAGGTTATTTGGTTTTAAAATATTGTAGAAAACGTTATTGTGAGCTTAAGTTTTGATAGCTCATTTTCATTACAATGTCACGTGTACAAAGCCTTTGGGAGTTGTAGTAAAGAGGGCCCAAATTACGGGCTAAAATTAAAACAACAATGGTTGAAACAACAATGCTTCATATTTGAAGCTGGGGCTTCCTTGAAAAACAAAGAGCCAGAAATTTTTCACAATAATCAACTGAGGCTATGGTTGAAGCGCTGAGGTGCCTCAAGCGGTAAGTGAAGCCAACTGCGCCTTCTCTCTCTTGAATGTCCAAAAAAAAAATTAAAAATTAATTTGCTTGATCGCAAAACATATCTCACGTAAATGCCATTATTTATTTATTTATTTATTATTTTTCTTCATTGCAACCAGAATAAAGAGGTTATCAGAGCTCTGGATTTAACAAGATTGTAGATCCCCATTGAGGAATTCATCTCAGTAGAATATGCCTGGGACGTAAAATGTGAACACAAGGCGAGCCTCAAAGAACCAAGTTGCAACAGATGGCTGGACTTTATCCTTGGAACAAATGCCAGAATTCCAACATTGTTACATATTTGCCCATTTAGCTAGTATCCCACCAAATTCAGACGAGGGGCTTTCAAAAGGAAGCAGGACGGTTATGCACTGTTCAAGGCTGGCCACCTACAAAAGGTAAAGTTCAACTCAACGTGAGACCAACATATTTGCTTTCTTGAGGGCAAGGTTAAGGATTCAATGACTGACAACAAACTTTACAGAACAGGAGTCTCTCTACATAAGGAAACTCTGGGGGTGAGAGGTAGATACTGTAATTGCAAGGCTAGTGCTACTGGAAGATATAAGCATTTAGGAGCTCTTCTGTTTACGATTCTAGATTTCATACATAGTGATCAAATCCCACCTGACACCATGTGTACGGAACGACCACAACAGTGGCACAAACCACAATCAACAGCCTATAGTGATAATGAAGCTGTACTTCTCAGTGAACTACTTGTCAGAAAGCATAGTTACAAGGCTGACAAAAAGTACGATAAAACTATTAAGAGGGCACGAAGAAAAGCTGATAGGAAGCAACACCATCTTTTTCAAGAAATGTTACTAAAATCCAAGTTGCGCGTTTGTGTAAAGACTTGGAGACAGTTAAGGGTAAGACGCCTATGATTATTGATCTTCTGAAAGGAAATAATTACCGACCCAATGTCACCGAGGACATGCAGTTGAAAGAAGCTCAAACTTGTGTGTGTATGGACCACGATTATGGCTCCTCTGGAAAGAGAAATTGCCCTGTGGAGGATAATGTAACACATTTGTAGTTTCAATTTCCTGGGAAAAAACAGAGGGAAGAAGTTACTGAAAGTGAAAGTCTTGACATTGAAAAGGAAAGGAAAGAAACTTTATTTAAGTGTCTAGTCATTCTAGCGCTGGAGCACTAATTGGGGACACTGTAAACTGAAATTAACAATTAACTCAAATCAAGTCAAATGTGGGTTTTTGAGGAGAGGGGAAACCGGAGTACCCGGAGAAAACCTCTCGATGCAGAGTGGAGAACCAATTCTTGCAAGCCAAGGCATGCAAGATTCGTGTTCTGACAACTATGACCTCAATTGTGAACAGTTTAAAGGCATTTGTAGCTCCTATATGGCATCCTTGAAAGTAACCGACAAGGAAATTGGAAAAGCAAACAAGGGGACAGACAAACAGTGAAAACTGGTATCAGTACAGAAGCAGAAGGGTCTCAACTTCTAAATTTGGTGAAATTAGGAACAGGACACCATCAACAGCTCCTGATTTCCACTGGCAATAACAGGACACAAAAGATAACAGCAAAATACTAGACCCATTCAAGACCACTGTGAACACTACTTAATGTTCTACAAGGGGATGTAGTGATGAGTTGGTTGTGATGTATTTTAAAATCTAGTAAGCCCAAGTAGAAATATTAACAACTCTACTACAAATATTGTTTTGATGAACCAAAAGAGTAATTTCTTCTGCTGCAAAGCAATCGAAGTCCAGGCTAGCAAATTTTTTGGCAAGCACGCATTGACTTTGTATAGTCACTTGGACCTCACATGGTCACAACAGGGTAATGAGCTGATAAATGTGCTACAATTAACCAATCAAAATGCTGGAAATGCAATATGCATGGCAATGTTTTTTGATAAGATCATTTATTATGAATCAGTTCAATCAAACTTGTTAACCAGTGTATGTACTATAATGGCTGTGCAGGTATGAGGTGGATGATTTTGTTGACTGTTGTTAAATATATATATTACGGAATTGTTATTATGATGTGACCATCTTCCTTTTTATTGACTTGTCTTCTGTTCATGATCCCAATTGTAGATGGTTACTTTACAATGAGCTTTCTAAACATTCTTGTTCTGATGAATATACTACCAGACAACCAATGTCCTTTTGACATTTGTTAAATATGAGCAGATCTTCCAAATTTTGTTTAGGTCTTCAGACATACCGTTAGGGATAATTTGCTTTTAAATGTTATAATTTTTAATCATCTCAGTAGTCTGTTCAACATGGATTCTAACAGCAGCTATCTGCTTTGTTTTATCCTCCATCAGGATCAAGTTGATGAAGGGAGGAATATTCAGGGACACCTTCTCGGAACAAGCAAATCCTGAATTTCAAATCCCTTACATGGATCAGCCATGACTGAATCTTGAGGCTCCAACATATCCAAAATACCAGAGGCAATCACAATTTTCCAGTCACTCGTATGCCCCCCTGTTTAAATCTGAAATGAAACTCCCTGCTTTATGTGGAGCAATTCCAACCAGACTTTTGGCATCGTTCTGACACTTGCAAATAGAATATGTCTCTACCTGGACTCTGAAGCAAGAAGGCTTCTAAATAAAGATTTCTGTGCAGTTGAGAGTAATTCTTGTGTATGCATCATCATATTTGAAGCTTTCTGGCGTTGTCTGATTTACAGTCTCCCTGGAAGCCAATATAGGTAGTTGATTCAATCTTGTAAATAACAAGCAACCCACGTGACAAATATGCTTGACACTTCAGAAGTGCTTATCTTAAACTGGTTAGCAAGGACTTTCTCTTGGACATTTGCCCTAAGTCTGGAGAGTGTTGAGAAAAGTTTGGCTGCTGGAATTATCGACCGTTTTTTGCCATGCTTTTCAAGATCTTCAAGTTGAGAGTTACGGTTGTTAGACCCCCAATAGTTAAGCCATGAGCAAGCACAACAATCACCATCAAGGAAATCAAAACGGGCTTTGAGCTGTAAATAATAAAGACCTGTTTAAAACTGCATATCCCTGTTAGACAAAGCAAAATGCTCTACTCCAAACCTTTCCATCATTATCTTTTGTTCCGACTGTTGTTTCTTGAGTTCAAGAAGTGGTATTGGAAACACGAAAAGGAAGTTACCTTTGTTGTTGTTGTTGTTGTTGTCTTTTTAAATTTTAAAAAAGCCTGGAACACAGCAGGTATATCCTTTACTGCAGTTACCAAAAACTCAAAAAACTATTGTAGAGAATTTTCCACTGTCATCGAACACCCATCATTATACCAAAGCTTCTGCTTTTCAAGGTGAAAGCGTGCACGCATATAGATATTAAATCTGCCCCTGTGGCAAAAGGAATTCCTTCAGAGAGACTGAACAAATTCAGTACCAAACAGAATAGTAATAGCAGTGCAAACTATGGGGGATTTCATGCAGAATGTGGTCTAGACTTGTATATCTCTGTTGTAAGACTTAAAACACTAAAACAAAAAAAATCATTGTTGATTTTCATGTGTGGTGATGTATTGTAAAGGAATAGAGACACTGTCAAGAACAGACCCATCATATATCTGGTAGAATTGTGTCTTTAAGTTGAGATGTTAAGGAAAACCCCACACCATCAGATTGGTGCACTAAGAACTTGGTAGCGTGTTCTTCTGCTGATGGTGTTAATCAATTCTCATTATTAGAAGCAAGGCTATCAGATAGTGCCTGGCGTGCTCTCAGACGATGGATAACTCAAAAGGACTGGACCCCAATTCTCAATGCCTCTTCGTGTGAGCAAAAGTTCCAGCTGCTCATGTCAGAGCTTAATGGCGCCATAAGTATTTTTCTTCTGTAGAAGATCTCAAAGAAACACACTACTGACTGCCCTTGGATAACTAGTAAGATCAAAATGTGGATTGGTAAACACCAATCTGCATTTTCTAGACACGGAAAGGACTCGCGTGCCTATCGTGATTGGAGAAACAAAGTTCAAGGTGCAATAAAAACAGCAAAACACCACTATTATCAGGAAAAGGTTGCTGAGGTCGAACATGTGAATCCCGCGAAATGGTGGAAGGATATAAAAAAGCTAGCTGGCCAGGTTGCTAAGCAAGAGTGGTGCCATCAGTTCCTTGATAAAGACACAGATATCAAGCGTTTAGCAAATAAGATCAATAGCTATTTTATTGGGCTGACTGACCATTTTCCACCCTTGTGTCAGGGAGTGCCCCCACTATCTGTTCCTGATGAATTATTGATTTCAGAGTATGAGGCATACAAGTCCTTGTCCTTACTTCAGACATAGAAAGCAGTCGGCCCTGACAACATACCTAATCGGATTCTGAAAGATTTGCTTTGGAGTTAGCCCCCCTCGTTTGTGACATTTACAATCAGTCTCTCAGGGAGGGGTACATACCAGCTCTTCTGAAATCGTCTATTGTTACACCTATCCCTAAGGTGTCTCCACCCGCTCTTATTGAACAAGATGTAAGACCTATATCTCTTACCTGTACTTTGGCAAAAGTTATGGAGGGCTTTACCTGTTCCAGACTGCTGCCCCAGTTGGAAGGTAAGATTGACCCTTGTCAGTTCTCCTGCAAGGGGCATTCTACGACAGATGCCCTTATATATATGCTTCAAGTGATCTACGAGGCAGTTGATAGTGGTGAGGCGTCGGCTCGGATTTTCTTCGCAGATTTTTTTAAGCGGTTTGATTTAATTGATCATTCGATATTGATGCAAGAACTGGTAGATCTTGAAGTTCATCCAGTCCTTTTATCTTGGATTGCGGCATTTTTGACATCCTGGAAGCAAGCAGTTAGAATCGGAAGAACTCTGTCAGATTGGTTAACACTAAAAGGAGGAGTGCCCCAAGGAACTAAACTGGGTGTAATCCTCTTTACGGTGATGACAAACAAACTGTTGTCTGACTGGCGGCTGCGCATCAAATACGAAATAATTCCACGGAACTCCCGTAGCTTACTTAATGTAGTGGCCTCAGACATTCACAATTTTGCCATTGCTCATAATATGAGACTAAATCCAAGCAAGTGTAGAGAAATGCATATTAATTTCCTACGCAACGCTAATTGTCCCATTAAGATCTTAGTTATTATGGACAATGACCTGAAGTGGAACTGTCATGTTGATTACATTGTTAAGAAAGCTTGTAAGAAGTTATACTCCCTTAGAGTTCTCCGTAGAGCCAGGGTGAGCCAACCAAACATTATGAGGATATACCTTAGCACAGTCCGCCAGTTTTAGAGTATGCTGTACCAGTCTGCTTGTCTGTCCGAAGCCATAGAACGAGTGCAAAAAGGGCGCTTAACATAATCTACCCCGAGGCAGAGTCATGTGCTCATGCCTTTCAGTTAGGTAAACTAGATAGGTTAGATGATAGGAGAGTACTTATGTGCTACAAATAAATGGCGAAAATGAAGTCCCCGAGCCATCCTCTGAACCACCTACTTCCCAGCCCACTTCTGGACACGCCTAACTACACCTTAAGGCAGAAAACACAAAAGTACTGTCTTTTCCGGAACATGCAGGTCTGTAGGACAAATGGAGTAGAGGACTTCTTTACATTTAAATTTTTTAAGTGATTCCATTGTCATTTTCATTGTTATAATTGTAAATTACTATATTCTAGATAATAGTTGTTCTATGGTGGTAAAATGTACTCGATAATTCAGTTCTTTTTACTGCAAGAGAGTTTTAATAAACTTAACTTAATCCACTTGAAGCAAATCCTTTTCTGAAGGAGTGCTAATGCAGTAACACTTTTACTGACACTCTGACTCATGAACACTGTATATGTGTACCATGGTGGTTGAATGTTGACAGATATCAATTAAATATCTGTTGAATTTACATTTGTGTCCACTTGAGAACTTTATGCATGCAATTACTGTGAAGTCACATGTGATCTCTCATTGTGGTGACAAGGTGGAATTGTAAAATTGTGATTCTCCAACCCTTTTATTGGGTTGGGTTTTAAAATACATGCATAAGGTCTTTGAGATAAGAGTTCACACAGGCACAGTGCCATCTTACATAACTGCTCATTGCCTTGGTGACAGTGCAATGAGCCATAGGCTCGGCTCATTCAATTTTATAACTTTTTTATGTGTTGTTTTTCAGAAACATTTTTCTGAAGAGAAATGTAATAAAATTAGGTAAGTGATGCACAATAGCAAAGAGATTTCACATGGATTTTAAAGCACATTAGTCCTCTCTGGTACCAGAAAACTGAATAGATTATCATGATGATCTCACGTTTTATTGCAATTGGTCCAATCTTTGCTGTTAACAGTTAACTAGTTGATGGGGAAAACAGGGTAAGTGAGGAATTGACCTGCTTGTATTTCAATCGTTGTACAGAAGTTTCATGGGCAACTGCAGGCTTTGTGGTTAGGATGAGTGTTCCTGACTTTTGGAAAGGTTTGATTTCTAAAACAATATAATGAGTACAGTTTGAGTCCTAATTGTAAGAGCCAATGAAACATCTCTTCGCAAACCAAAGAAACTAAATTGTTCTTAATGTGGTGGATGGTTTCGCTGTAGGTGACCTTGGCATCTCAAGGATTCTTATGGGGACATCAGTCATGGCAACCACATTCACTGGTACACCATACTATATGAGTCCTGAGGTGCTTAAACATGAGGGATACAAATACAAGTCAGACATTTGGTATAATGCTTGTTTCTTTCTCCACATATTAACTTTATATCTTGTCCATGGCACTTGCATGTATGGTTGCATCCACATGGGTCTACTGCCCTTGCTTGTCTTGGTAACCAGCGATTTTTTTGGTTCATGAGGGGTGGGGGGAGGGGGGTGGATTTTTGAGTCACTTGTTTAGCTGTGGCATAAAGTTAAATATGGTTGCTGATCATGAGAGGAGAGGTGAATGGAAAATAGAGCAGTGGAGAGAGGCAAATAGACTGTTGTCCAAGCTGCAGAGGCTGTTGCCAAAACCAGTAGCTAGCTAGGCATCATCAGTTATAACTTTTTAATGACCTGCTTTAATCATACATGTAGGTCTATGGGTGTTGTGTTGTATGAGCTGTGTAATCTCCAACATGCCTTCCAGGGTGAGGTAAGCATGTATCCTTGTTTAAATGCTCAAGTAAAGAGCTCATGGCATAGCTGACTTGTACAAGAAGTACATTTAATTGACACTAGCCTCCCTAGAAAGAGGAAGATAGTAGTTACTTCATCCACATCCCAAATAATAATTGGAGCAATTTCCGAGTGGCATGTTGTAAAAATGTGAATGAACCTTTTGTCTGGAAAGTTAGCTGGGAAATTTAAGCCTTCTTAGTAGTTTTGTACGTTTATGAAAAATTAAAAGGTATGCATGTTTATGAGACATCTTGCTCTATTCTATTCCAAAATTTGGTTGCCCAAACCAAAGCACTTTTACTTCATTTGAAGTTAAAAA
This sequence comes from Astreopora myriophthalma, assembly GCA_014634185.1. Taxonomy (NCBI): domain Eukaryota; kingdom Metazoa; phylum Cnidaria; class Anthozoa; order Scleractinia; family Acroporidae; genus Astreopora; species Astreopora myriophthalma. The sequence continues at coordinate 348,588 of BLFK01000652.1, read as the reverse complement.
TAACATTTCAAATGCCTATTACTAGCAAAAAGCGTGCCCCTTTATTGAAACTGACCGAATCCTGTGGAATAGTGTTTTACCCTTGAAATGCAAATTCAATTGCATACGTACTATTTTCATCCAATTCCTTTGATAATGCTGTCATGAACAGTTTGTGGAATGAAATGCTTTGCATTGTTCAAAAGAAGACTTCATGGCGATTTCCTTTTTGAAATTTCTCCCCTTGTTCCAGAGATGATCAAGTTTTTGTGGCTACTGCTGGTTGAGAGTAGCCACTATGTTGGCACTTTGTATAAGAGTGAGTGTAAGTAGTCCTAATCTTGGGATAGTGTTCAGAATCGCACGGTCAGTCTTCGATTGACACCAATGTTATACCGACCACCACCAATGCTTGTTCTTTGCATACGGTATTTGTTAGTAACATATCTTGGATGTTTGTTATCCTAAGAGACTGTACATGTTATTGTTCAAATAATCAAAGGAATGATGTCTAATTTTCATTCTACTTTGCAGTAGTAGCCTCTTGTAGTCCTTGACAACCTATGTTTGTAACGTGTTGACTACTGGTGGCATCAAACATTGTCTTAACATGAAGTTGAATCACAAAAACCTGATCTCTAGCTGGAATAGCTGGAGTAATACTATTCAAACTTGGCATTGGCATTAGTATTGTATGTCAATAAACACATACATATGATTCATTTCAAATATCATTTACTTGATTGATAACACCCACTATGTTCTTCAATTTACCCATCATATTTATCTCGTGCAGGATTGACCTTCCCATCTTTTTCCTTGAGCAATTGTCATTCACTGCTGATAAACTAATATGGCAACTTCAAGTGATACAGGCACTGTGCATGTTTCAAGTAGGACTGCCTGTCTCTCCTTGTCTGGTAGCAAATCAACATTTGGTTCATAGGAGTGTTACAAGGTTGATTAGAGGATTGGATATTTTAATTGACTATTGGAGATAAGGATGTCAGAACAGCAGCAAGGAAGTCTAATCTCAATGAACATAGTCCTCATGAAGCTGTTAAGCTCTAAAATCTTAGTTACAAACAACCTGTGCCAAATTGAACTTAACACAACCTCTGTCACACATGACTAATCATGACCTTTTGTCTCACTTCAATAAACACACTTGTTGAAAGACTAGTTTTCTCTTCACTTAAGCTTGGCTACTTATATACCTTTAAACATCGAGTTCTAGAACCTTCCAGATGGCCTAATTTTGGCAGTATTACAAAACGAAACTACTTATGGCAGATTATGCAATAAGCGACAATCACTTCACTTGGATGTTAAAGAAGATTCCAGACCATAAAATCAGTATATTCCCAAAACTACTAGATTCATGCAAGTCACATAAACAACTTTCATAACAAGGAGAAAGGGATTGCATTGATTGTTGTAACTTGTGTTGCAGAGTCTGATGGGTGTTATGTACAAAATTGTTGAAGGGAATCCTCCAAAATTATCTGAAAAATACAGTGTTGAACTCCAGTCCTTGTATGGAAGGTTTGTGTTTTGCATGTGCATCTGTAATATTGTAGTAACCTTTTCCTTTACTCTAGTATAGGGCCTGATGCTGCTTTTATCCATTGGGGGCTGGCTGATGATAAGATGAGCGAAACTTAGATATTTCAATGGTGTCAGTTAATTTTAACTCTAGACACAAAGATTTGACGATATTATTCAATAGTATACCATGCAATATTCGACAAGTTACTTGGTTGTCCCACATATATACACAAGCCTTTATTTGCAAGTGTGCTTGCGAGGATCAAGCCATGTGTGGGTCGTTCATATTGTAGAGCAAGAAGGCATTGCTTATCCCATTGCTCTCCAGGGTGACCTTGATAAATAAGTAAATTCTCACGCAGAATTTACTACTCATTTATCGCTGTCCCAGGTAGAATTTATCCGGGATAATTATTATGCAGCTAGTGAATTATTAGAAGTACAAAATGTTTCTTGGGGTAGAGTACTTTAGAACTATGTTCAGGACCATAAGAATGCCCTGGGATTTTCATCCTCAATTCAACCTTATACCACAGAATATACAATGGGTCTGTAGCTTTCTGATTGACTGTAGTCTCCAAGGGATAAAATGCACCTGTCATAGTTAGTGTTACCCGTCACTTCTATGCAAATTGAAAAAACGAATTAGTAAAACAATTAATTATTTTGTATGATATGGAAGTTGTTACATTCTTGTCTCTTCCTTCATAGAATGTTGGATAAAGATCCTACCAATCGACCAAGTGCAAGTGAAATTCTTAGGAATGAATATATTGCCCAGCATTCAGCAGTAAGTTACCATTTAAATTTTATTTGCTTATATAAAACTTGGCAGCATAAACACAGCAGGACCATGGCAAGGTTTGAGGCATATTTTGCAATTTGCAGCCTTTAAAACATTGTTAAATTTTAAGGTTTTTTTTGGACATTAGCTTGTTGCATCTGTCCCTTACACTATGCTTGAAACTATCTCTTTGTTTGTCTCAATAAACGTTTTTTGAACGAAATTAATGCAATGCTTTAATGAAGCATCTCTAGCACGTCATATCAGCGTCATTACAAAGCTCAGTCTCAAAAACCAGGCGCTCTCTCTTTTCCTCTGTTGTCTTCAAGGTAGAGACCCTGGTTGCAGGTGGTCACATGACCACCCAGATTCTGAGTGGTTTGAAAAACCGTTAAGAGGGAGTAGCAGTAGACTTGTGAAATTGTAGCTGCGATAACCCTACTTGGTACCTGCGATAAACCCTATCCTCCCCGGCATTGTTGTGACCTTGTAGTTTTGTCACTAGCTGCAACTAGGGTCTTTTTCTTTTTCTCGAGAGGAAAAGAGAAAGCTGGGTTGGAGGTTGGGCAAATCTCCTGGATTAAACTGTTGTTTTGTGATGTAGCATACATTGCACTTACTCGGTGTTCGCTGTCACATTGCAGAAATTAAGGCATCAAATGGGAGATAAACAGAGTTTATTTCTTGAGCCGTAAGTTTGAAGAATTATATCCTTCTTTTATGGAATGCAACCTAACATGATGCAGGGAATGTGTAGATGTCTTTTCTTGTAATAGATCACAGAAACAGAGCAAAACAAAAGTGCAAATTGAAGCTCAAGGAGGAAGCTTATATGAAGAACCAGAGGGACGGCCCCTTACACCAATGTAAGAGCCAAATCAGTAATGTTTAAGATTAGATAACAATGAACCTTTCTGTATATGGTATGTTGTGTTGGAACATTTAAAAACAATGTGCCTGCATCATGTGGATCCTCCTCCTCCTCCTCCTCCTCCTCCTCCTCCT
>BLFK01000652.1:304259-345263 GCA_014634185.1 Astreopora myriophthalma | reverse complement strand
TCCTCCTCCTCCTATCCTCCTCCTCCTATCCTCCTCCTCCTCTTATCCTCCTCCTCCTCCTATCCTCCTCCTCCTCCTATCCTCCTCCTCCTATCCTCCTCCTCCTGCTCCTGTGCTCCTTATGGTTGTCATCATTGTTGCATCAATGTCATCATCTAAGAAGCTTGCAGTTCAATCGGCTTGTTCACATGCCCTCTTTGGTAGATGAAAATGTTCGCTTTTGCTGAATAATGCTACTTTATTTTGCTCTGCAGGGACAAAATGAAAATCAGAAAACAAATGAAGGCAGATGTGGAGGCTGAAAAAATAAGGTTTGTTTTTGAAGGATAGTTTTCGGGAGCATTTTGTTTTCAGCGAATTATCTTTATGTGTGAAACAATGAGAATGATGTTTGTACAGGAACTGGTGTTTCACTTTTTAACACTTGGCATGATTCAGTCAGTACTGGCGAGTAGTTACTGACTTCTTTTACACTTTTTCTTTGTTTTCATGCTTAGTAACCGGTGTCTTGATATTTGAGACTTAAAGTCTAGCTATTGATTTGATTACAACAGAATCAGGTCAAAGCGAAGTAAACCAGCATTCAAACGGTCATTTGCTGTACATTTCAGGAGATATACTGCAGCCCAAGTAGCTGAAAATCAAGTGCAATACAGTTCACACAAGAAAAAACAGGTACACAGCTATGAATTTCTGGTTGCTTATAACAACTATATTATTTTATTCAGGTGCATCGGGGTAGGTAAAGTTTTATGGCCATGCATAGAGAGCAATTGCAAGTTAATGATCCACATCAAATCAAAAGCTGATTAAAATTAATATAGGCAAGCTCATTGCATGACTTAATCTGCCATTGGGTGAAAAGCGGTTCTAAATGCAATTGGCCTTATACTGAAGGTCACCTTGTGCCAGGGATTGCAACCTGATATTGTCATATTGTCCTCTTTTAATGAAAAGGGAGCTAAGTGGGGTCCTTAACTGAGTGGAGAAATTTGGTTGTATCAAATGAGTTGATAATGTTAATTTAACCACCATAGAGAGATTTGAAAGCTGATGTTTTTTGTGTTACCATGCCCCGCGAATAGTGTTGCTCCACCATTGTTGTGAAATGGTGGTAAGCAGCACAATATAATGGTTTCCCACGATCTTGTAGAAAGTGTTTGTTATGACCAAGATGTAGAAGCATGCAAATCGGTTCACATGCTAGGATATGCAAATCCAAACGAAAGGTTTATAGGGCTATTGTAGCTACATTTTTTTTTAACGTGGGTTTTTGGTTCTCCTGGCTTTTGGGGTCCCCCCCTCGGCTGTAATACGAACGAATTTTTGTTGTTGTTGTAACTGGTTGTGTTGAGACGTTGTCACTTTGCAAGTTTCACTGGCACTTAGCCTATCCTTTAAGAAGTCATTTAATGTACTCCTGAAAACTCGTTTAAACTGCTTGATTTTTTTAATTAGCTTTGATAGCTTTTCTTTTCGGTGGGCACTGAATGTCGCTAATCAGGCTCTTTTGCTTAAATTTAATTTGTTTTCTTCGGCTACTGAACCTTGTAATTCCAACGGACAAAGAAGGTGCGAAGGATGTTAATCTGGATTCCAGTGGCAAATTTCACCTGAGCAGCACGACACAAGCCATCCTTTCCCTCAATGAGCTTCTCCGAATGAGATCATCTCCACCTACTCCTGGGAAGGTTCTCTTGAAATCAAACAACATCTCCGACCTTGGAAACACTTTCTCATGTCGCTAGGGGCCCATGGGCACACTGACCATGAAATTGTCTCAGAGTCACTAAGTATTCCCTTTTCCACTGGCTCCAAAACAATGCCATCTGTGACTCATTGTTTAATTCAGATGGATAGCTCTTTCTTTCCGGGTAAAGAAACAGAACGAGATGGAGGCATAAATAAGGGATCATCATCTTCCCTTTCTTGTATCAAACTGGGCAGAGTGATAAGTCTGTGGCCACAGAGAAAATGTGCTGGTTTGAAGGGCAGGTTGTCCTCGATGTCCGGGTACAGATAGTCAATGGGCGACTGTTTAGAACGGCCTCTACTTCGGTGACCGTGGTAACAATGTATGGTAGTGTGAGAGAATTCTTGCCTTATGACCTTTTAAGACATCTTTTCACCAAACCAATAAGCCTTTCACAGAACCCTCCCCACCACTGCACTCTTTCAACTATGAATTGCCAGGTCATTCCATGGTTTGCAAGATACTTTTGCATTTTTTCAGCTTCCAGAATCTGAGTGGATAGTGAAGTGATTCTCTTACTGCTCTCTTTGAAGTTTTTGGTGTAGTCCGATATGATTTTCTCTGGGACAACTCGTCTGCTTACAAACCTGAATGCAAGAATGAATGCTTCAGATGACAAGTCCTCCACAACCTCTAAATAGACAGCACGTATAGTTGGACAGGTGAAAAGTGAAATGTAGACCTTGGAAGGCTGATTCTCCTGGGAATTCTTGACCTACAAAGGGCCAGCATAGTCTATACCGGTTATTGCAAATGCACTCCTTGGTGTTACTCTCAATGAAGGTAAAGGTCGGTATGGCTCCCCTCAACCTTTTTGCAAGTCACACATTTTCGTAGCAGGCTTCTGACATACTGGCATCCACAAGGTACCCAATACCCTTGTCACAATCAAGCGAGGGTTTCCCTGACTCGGCTGTGAAGCACTTCATCATGTGCAGCCACAGTGATCAGCTTTGTGAATTACTTGTTTCCAGGTAGTAGGATTGGAAAACTTCGCTGACAACCTAGAACATCTTGGTCATCGGCAAATAAAGGTAACTGACAGACAGAGGAGAGCTTTCGGCGACTGCAGCAGAGAGGTGATGTTTTTCTCGAGCGTAAGCTTTTCTCTGGGTATTTCTTATCCATTGTAACATGGCATCTGACCTCTCTCTAGATGCAGTAGGCCCAGTTAGCTTGTGAAGTTTTCCCAGTTGACAGTTTGAAATGAAATGGTGCTGTAGCATTCAGGATCAATTATGTTGTACAATTTGGCAAATTTAACTTGAGCAGCACCTTTTGGTCTAAGCTCTTCCTCGAGAATACATGGACCTTGTACAGTGTCTGTCAGGATGTCTTGTTTCACATCTTTCCTCCATTTAGGCCAATTCTCTTCTGACTCGATCAACCAGTGATGCCCTTCCACTAATTATTGTCTTGGTCTAGCAAGGTGCTAATGGTTACTCCACAACTTAAGAGATCAGCTGGATTGGTTTCAGAAGGACAATATCTTCATTGAGGCTGGTTCGTCAAATTCCTTATTTCCTTCATCCGTCTTGCCATAAATAAATCTGACATCCGACACCTTTTCATGACACAGTCAGTGCAGCCCAATTTTGGAGTCAGTCCATAAGGTTGTTTTCATCTGTGCAAATTTAGGTTGAAGCCTTCCTGCATGGTCTGGGCTTAAATTAACGTCCAGAAGTTTTTCCATATTGGTTGTCCAAAATAGTTTGACTTTTGTACATTGCCAGAAAAGATGTATATAATTCTTGGGGATGTCACTACAGAAAGAGCACTTTGTGTCCTGTTTGATACCAATTTTTGTTAGAAACCTATTGGTGGGCAGCATTCTAAGAAGAAGTCTATATTGAAAACTAACAAGAGTCTTACTTTTTGTGCACGTGGATGCCAAAGTATACACGGTTTTCCAAACAGCAACACTCCTTTTATTAGAAGTAATACTGCTGTTCCATTTTGTTTGGCTTTTCAATGGTATAGGGCTTTTGAGGGCCACCAGTTTCTTGTAAACAACCCTATTTCCTTTCAAGCTTTTAATAAATGAGTTGAAGAAAGACTCAGATGAGAAAGAAAGTCTGGGTACTTTTGGGAAATTCTCTTTATTATGTTGTCTAAGGGCTGATATAAGTCCTAAATGTTTCAAGGGTTTTGTATTTTATAAGTTTCACTACACCCTTGAAGTGAAAGAAAGTTTCTCGAGTCCATCATTAAATCTTGTACTTTTAATTTTCTGTGGGAAAAGAGTTGTTTGTCGAAAACCGGCTTGTTATCAATCCTTATTAACGAATTGTGCCATAACGATTGCTTGAAGAATCGTTGTGCACTTTCTATAACATCCTCAAAGTTGACATCTGACCATATTTCTTATAATTCTCGTAAGAAGGAGTTGTTTACTGGTATCGTGCTGTAGATGTCAGCCTTGTTAAGATTGGCTTTAAAAATTAGACCACCGCCATATTTTCCAAGTTCAAGAGAGACAAATTCTTTCCATTTTCCACGGTTTGGATCATCGAGGTATTTGCTGATCCACATAGTCTTCAGTGATTTATTAAACAAAGTTATATCAATCATTTTTAGGCCACCATTGTGGTAGTCGTTTATCACCACGGAACACTGTGATAAACAGCAGTTCACTATATGATTCATTTCATATATCATTTCATCTGTAAAGTCATTCATCAAGGGAACATTTGAAGCCAAGAATGACCAGCTCCCAACATCAGTGGCTTCATAGCTCAGTTGGTTAGAGTGTTGCACCAGCATCGCGAAGTCACGGGTTGAAACCCCATTGAGGTCCTGAATTTTTTTAGGCTTCTCTACACAACTGCTTAAATTGCGTTCATAACTGCAAGGATCATAGCTTCACTTGATTTCATATCCGCAGTTTAATATATGATTCATTTCATATATCATTTCATCCGGAACACTTGATTTTGTCACTTTTGTTTTTCCATACGAAGTTGTAAAAAATATCATTGATTTCCTTGATAGATTTCTGGCTTGTCGCTTGTGGTGATAAAATATATGTGAGTTGAGATGCCACCAGGCTTTTGATAACCTGAATTTTGCCAATTAAAGTAAGTCATCGATATTTCCAAGAACGTTTCTAATTTTATCTATTTTCTCACTATAATTAATGGTTTAGTCGTCAGCAAATTATACTACTGACCGCAGTTGTTCGAAGGGTTGATAACGCTATCCACCTTTCAAACAACTGGGCCCTGTTGTATTGTCTGGAGCAACACTGCTGACCACAATTTTAACAGGATCAAAGCTGTGCAGAATTTTGTGGCCTGTATTGTTAGCAATACAAGGAGTTATGGTCATATTTCGCCCCATCCTTAAAGACCTGCAGTGGCTACCAGTGAGACAGCAGCTATACTACCTTCATGCAGTAATGGCTTTTAAATGTGATTTATCAATGATGGTGAAGGTATTAAATGTGTGACTGAGTTTTTTAAGTACTTATACTTCCTATATTGCAATATTTAGGCTATTTTAGTGTGAAAGCTCACAAACAAGCCCTACGACAAAGGTTCACATTTTTGACAGTTTGGGTGCTCTGCAGGCTGTTGCCATGGTAACAAACACAGATTAAAGCAAAGGCTGAAGGATTTTATTTCTCATTTATGCAAAATTCACTTGTTAGATTTTTGCAGCATTTGCTTATTAAAAAAACAGAAAATAAGTAATTGTAACAGCTGTTATGATTGAATTTTGACAGACAAACTTCATAATCTGCTCTCTGGCATTCTGTGGTTTTCTAAAAAAATTTCCTGTTAAATTTCAGATCTTTTTGATAGACCATTCATCTGTTGTCTGAAGTATTCTTATTCCAAATTTCTCTAAAATCCAATGACTGGTTCGTGAGAAATTGAGAAAAACAGGCATTAGCCACCAGTCTCAAATGTTTGACGCAATGCGCACGCATAGCATTTCGTACACATTATTTTTTATGCTTTCATTTACGCATTGGAAGGGAAATAACACTGCATTTGCCGAACCATCACGAGCAGGAGAAAAAGTTATTTCCTGTTGCCGCCATGTGTGTTTTGTTGTACAAGACCTGCACCGGCCTTTAAAAAATATCATTGATCGCGAAAAAACTGTGTTCAGGCACCTTAAGTTCTAAATATATCCAAAGAGCTAGCATCACAAGGTGCATAATGAGAACTCCCAGATGTTTCGTGTTCCCCTGTAAAGAACTGCTACTGGACAAAGAACCTTCTATTTCAGAACTGTTAAACTTTGGAACTCATTAGACAATGCAGATAAGTTGAAACCTACACTAAAAGAATTCAATCGTTGTCTGAAGAAATGTTAAAATTTATAGTCTTGAATGCATACTTAATTTATTATTTTAATAATTTTAATACTTTTTATGAACTAATATGGTTTGTACATAGTTTCTGTTCGTTTTAAACATTTCATTTTTATTGTACCTTTATTCTCAAAAGCCTTTTTGCGACAAATAAAGTATGTATGCAAGTATAAAGCGAACTTGCTTTGGTTGACGATTTGCACCAAGACAGCAAACTAAGTTAGACTGATTCTCTGATCGTTGCCATTCTTTTATGACAGATTACTACGTGCACATGCTTAGGGTGTTACCTAGTATGTGTGTTCTTTCTATAAATTAATTATCTGGTTGACAAATTTAACCATGAATAAGTGCGAATCTGCGGATTCCCAACTTATGCATCATATAATATTCATCACAATTATCAAAGGAGGAAAACCCAGGTGTTTCAAAACTAACAAGGAGTCATTACAACCGCGTCATTACGATTACAAGAAGGAGTCATTACAATTATGACAAGGAGTCATTACAACCCTTGCATGTAAAGAGAGGGTAACTCATGTAAAGAGTGGGTCTCGAGCTAAAAAAAATATACGGTGGTAAAAGCTTGATAATGGCTCTTACCTTATTGCATTTGAAAAATCTAGTCACCTCATGTCTTTTGGTATCCGGCAGAGCCAAGTTTCATTGCCATGGGTTGAGGACCACCCTGATGTTTTTAATGATGCTGCATTCACCGTAACAGCAGCAGACTCACTTGATTTCTCTCCTCCCACCTCACCCCTGTCTGGTGTGCGATCTGCATCAAGTGCTGACAGAAGTGGGCAGCAGTGCGTGGCAGGTAAGCTAGTATGTCTGTTATAAAGATTTCAAATATTAATGAGTGTTGTATTTAATAAATGTTAAACTAGTTGGTTAGAGTCTACTGCTCGGTAACATTAGGCTTGTCGGTCTTGAAAGTACTCACAGAGCCAGAGGACTCGACTTGCACATACCCTCAAGTACTGATCACATTCTTTTTCGTGGCTAAATCAAAGCACTTACATACATAATGACAGCTAACCATACGTGACTAGATATGTGAGGGAATATATGTTGTTTCCATCCTAGTAAACACGCCATTACATAACGTATTGTTTAACCTTCCTGACCCATGTGAAACCTGTGAAACTAATTGTGTAAAACCACAACATCCTATGTGACATCCTAGCAGTGGAAGGAACTAGTTTCTAGGCTGCATTATTCTAGGGCATGCCTCCTTACACATCAATGCTGATACTTTTAATTCATATTTGACAACTTTATTAACAGGTCAGAGTGTCACACTTTCCTTATGTTTGCTACCATGGTAATAGTAACAGTAACAGTAATGGTAATAGTTCTGGGCCGAGTTGTTGAAAGCTGGATTAGCGCTAACCTTGGGTTAAATTTGATTAAAACTATAGGTTGCCATGGTATTTATCCCAGTTTAGCACTAATCTTCCTTCAAGCAACATGTCCCTGGTGTGCCACAAATTTTATATCATAACATCCAAAAATAGTCTCTCCACACCCAAGAAACAGTAACAGGAAATGAAGATGTGACCATCCTTTGGAATATGTAGATACACACCGGCCAAGAGATAACTGCTAACTGCCATCAGTTGGAAATACCTCCATAAAGGTCACTGAAAAACTTTAAGTCAGGTTAAGTCAAGTTTGTTTTCAGATTTAAGTTAAGTTCACAATGTACACAACACAGGTATAGCAGTGCTAATGGAGGGGTGTGGTGTAATGACAAACATTGCAGTAAACGTATAACGACATTAAGAACATGCTAAATGTTTTAGTTGTTTTCCATTGCATATATAAGTCACAGCAAATTTATGTGTCAGCAGTTTTTTGGAATACGGAATAAATCGCAGTTATAAACGTTACAGTTATTTTGTTACAGTGCCAACAGCATAGTTCATTGTTAAAGTTGTCCTCCTAGAGCCAAGAGAAGTCTCACATCATAACCTTTTTAGAAATGTTCTTTTCATAATAGAATTCAGCTACACACAATTGCACGCAAGGATCACTGATGTCTTTCTAAGGAAAGTAAGAAATCTTTAGTGAACTTACAAGTTTCAGCATTAAGGAGGTTTATGTTGAGGTCCCCCATGATATAAACAGTTAAGTCAGATACACTCATTCTTACACCTCATGTAAATAACTTTGAAAACTCTCAGGGGAATTGTGTTGTCAATAGACTATGCAACAAATAATGTTTCTTTTCTTTTCAAGCAAGAACAACCCAAAGAGCTTGAAAAGCATTTGATGAGGTTCTTTCCACAACCTTGTGCTTGAAGTTGTTATCAATGAACATTCCAACATCCCCAGCAGCTAGAGGTGTCAGGACAAATTCAAATTTATAACCAGGCAAAGATGGTAGAAGTTCTGATGATTTAGAAATCTTATTTTGGTGATCCCAATCACATTCATATGATAGTCGAGCTCATTCAAAAGATGACTGTAGAGTTTCTCAAAATTAAGCTCAAGGCTTCTTACATTATTGTGGAATAGCGAAAATGTTGAATACATGAAAACTATGTGGGGGAAAAGTATTGTCTTTTGAAAGTACAGTAGTCTAGAAATTAACCATGCATGCAGAAACTGTTACGGTAGTAATAGGATTGCTTGGAGTCATTAAAAAGGGCTGGAAGAACCAACAGGAAAGAGATCTTTGAGCTACAATTGTTTACATGGCTCTGTACTGTACACATTTTGAGCAGGCTTTTATTCATAATATCCATAATAGACCTGCTATACCTAGTAGACTTGAAGATCTCTGCTGTCTCTCAATCCATGCTTGCCACAGTCCTTAATTCCACCAAACAGCTATGAAAGACACTGGCCTGTAATGGAATTCAAAGAAATGCTTGGTGATTCATGTGCATTCTGCACAGGTGGAAGATGTCAGTGAAATTGAGCTTGATGAGTCCTTTGTAGGGGCCTTGTCAGTACAAATTTGTTGGAGTTCTTGAGAACTTATGACAAGACAAGATGGTACTACACACAATCTGTCAAGTAAATTGCGCTTCTAACGCATATTTTGACAGATTGTGTGTAATCGTTTACAGGGTTTTGGTTTCTTCCATCTACCTCCTCCACTGTTCATGTCATGCGACTAATTATTTTCAAGAACTCTAATTCATGACATTTGGTTACAGATTTTGTTTTCGATGGATGACGAATCAGAACAGTCTCGCCTACTTTGTAAACCGACGGGGGATATTTCCACGTGCCACCGTGTACCACCATGTGATTGGCACATCTTCGCGTTGCTAATGATGCTAAATTCCTGATTGCACAAAGATTTACTTCGTGCCCTGAGTAGTCACTGGGACAGTGTATCATTTTGTAATATTTGTTCGATGCCATATCCCATTCCTGCACTTTCGAGTTTCGTGTGCCTGCTACGTTGGGCTTACGGCCATAGTAATTCCTGAAGGGAGATTTCCAGGAAAGCTACTCTTTTGGGTCCTCATTCAAGGATTTTGCATGTTCTGGTAGTGACGAAATCCAGTTGACACCAGCTTTTCCCATAACCAGAAAGTCATGCATGATCTTTTCAAATGATCGATGTGCCATCACAACTCTTCCTTGCGGTTGGGGGTGATAGGAATGACCTTACGTCGCTCCGCAATGCGGCTGCAACTGTTTTTGAGTTTGTAGATTTTTTGGACTGTTGATCCTTTAGATGACTTATACATGTAGCCCATCGTTCTTAATAACTCTCTTCCCAATACAACACAGCATTCCTCCGTTTAAGGACAATTTTTCTGTTTCTCCATAACTGTATACGAGTGCAGTCTTTTGTTTGTGCGTCCGGCTAAAACCTCTGGAAATTACAGTGATTGATTCCGATGTCGAATATTTTTCGCAAAACTTCAATCCACAAAGAAGTCATGAAACTCTGTAAGTATATAAAGAAATTTTGGTACCATCTAATCTTTATTTATGACTTAACCTTGGCTCAAAACCGTGAGAACTGAAAAGGACACAGTTACCAAAAAATTACAATACGGACAAATAAGAAAATTCTGCCAATACGACAAACAAGCAATGAACTAAAATTCTTACAACAAGGGATGAGTAAAGGTTATTTATAATCTTCACTTAAAACAAGAAAAAGTTACAAATATTTGCAAGTAAAGCAGTGCCGAAAAGTGACAAGAAACAAACTTCTAATAATTTCACTAATTACACTTTCTTAAAATTCCTTAAACAAGGAGAAATTGCTACCTTAGTGCTGCCTCTGAACGCTGGAACGAACTTGTAATAACTTGTGTTAAAACGTAATACTACTAAATTGGCTGGATAAGCGGCTCTTGTTTGCTTTAATCTCTCTCTGTAAGCTTAAGGTGGCTCAAACCGGTTTCAACACTTTCAAGAGCCTCACTTATCAGAGACATTGACACTATAACACTGTCACATATTAACAATGTTATGTTACCATATGAAACAGCAATTATTGCTGAATAAAATGCGGTCATTATTGTGACGTAATACATAACCATGGAAACGGGAACACCCTGTAAAAACACCCTATATTTTGGCTGTAGTTGCTCATATCTCAAAAACAAACTCGGTGACCCCCTTTTTTTATTGCTCGAAAGTGATCAACAGACCAAGATGAAACTTTTTGCAAAGTTTAAAAAAACATTGTGGCGCAGATTCAGAGCCACGTTAAAAAAATAAATAAATAAGGTGGCTCAGAATCCGCTTCACAGAACTTTTTGAAACTTTGCAGACAGTTTTGTCTTGGTCTGCCGATCACTTTCTGCACGCGTCAGCATTCACTTCCAGGCCTTTCTATGAAAAAATAAAAAGGAAAAAGGAAAAAAACTTAGGCAAAATAAAACAAACAAACAAAAAACTTTCTAAAAAGAGTGATGGTCGCCGCTGCTACAATCAGGGTTGTTACATTTTGCGGTGCAACAGGTGAAGAATTATCAAGCTTATGCCAAAAAAAGATGCTGAGCTTAATTCAATAAAAAACTGGCAAACGTTAACATTATCAAATTAAGAAGAAGAAGAAAGACCGTTTATTAAAACAGAGTTACAATAGAAACTGCATTAAAGCCGTAATATATATAAATACTACAGATATAATAGATATAAATAATTCACTAATTACAATAAATGCAAAATATAATAATTAAGCAATGTGTGATTAAAATTTAAATGTAATAAACTCCTGTGAACGCTGTGTTCTACCCTTCGGCCGGTCTGGAAACGAGAATCGTCTTAAATTACCCCTGTATCTTAGATTATAATTAGAAACTATCTGTTCTTCTCTAGGAAAGTCTCTAGGAAAGTTCTTATAGGAAAGTCAATGGATGCTCCGGGCATTTTAACTTCTGCTCAATATAATTAGTACATATGGTAGATCTTCTGTCACCTTGGGTTGTGAGGCTGGCAGCAACCAAGGCATTTTCATAGCTATGCATAGGATATATAATATTCATGACTTTTTCTGCATATTTTCTAATGTATTTACCAATATATGCATAATGTTCTGCCAAACAGGCACTCCACATGCTAACAGGTCAAACAATAAATATACCCCAACCAGTGATCTAGCCAAGGCACCACTATCTTAATGAAAAAAAATCTCTTGTTTGCTTTCTTGGTAATGTACTCAATATGGGAATTCCATTAAAGGTTCAAGCTAAGAATGACACCACTTTATCGCTAGTAGCGCCCTCAGTAGTGTTGTTTCAAATAACAGTAGGGTTGATTATAAGGTTATGATTATGCATAAAATTTATTGTCATTTCCTTGCGTTTGATAGGGTTTAATTTTACTCTATGATCCCTAGAAAAGCTATAAATGTCATTGGCGGCACAACTGAGAAGCAAAATACTACCTGTATTCTTAGGGATAATTTCTAATGCTGTAGTATCATCCACAAACTTGGTACATAGGTGTCAAGGTTATTTGTTATAATAGTAAACAACAACACACCCAGCTTCGTGCCCTGAGGGATACCTCCCATAGGTACCTTCCAATCCGAGATAGACAATCCGATCGTAACAGCTGGTGCTCTGTTGGACAGGAAAGCTTGAATTCCATTAACCAGTACAGGATGAACATGCAGGAGTTTGAGCTCGTTGATTTGGATCTCATCGTCAATGAGATAAAATTCTTTAGAAAAGTTGGCGAAAAACAGTCCAGCAGCACAGTTTCCAGTATCCAAAGCTTCCTAGACTGCTTGTAGAAGATATACTAGAGCACTGGTGGTCGAATAACCTCCACATGCAAATTGATGGTGGTCAAGTTCACCACACACGCACACGCAAACGCACACGCACACGCACACACACACAGTCAAGAAGGCAGTCACGGACAAAACCCAACATGGGATACTTAACATTGTGAACTCAATTCAGATGAACTTGAACAAGCAAATGTTCTCATGTGGGATTTTTATTGATCTTAAAAAGGCCTTTGACACAGTTGATCATTCTATTTTACTTAGCAAGCTGTATCATTATGAAATCAGAGGTATTGCTCTCAAGTGATTTTTGCTGATTTTCATCTAAATATACACCCAGGAATTTGACAGCTTTGAGTTGTGAAATCGGGATACCACCAAACAGAATCGGGCGGCATCAGGAGAATCGATAGCCTTTTGCCTAGATTTGAATACTAGATAATTGGTTTTCTAAATATTGACAGGTAACTTGTTGGCTTTCGTGTAAAGATCCACATCGGCATTTTGCAGGCTTGTGCTAAAGTGAAAAATACTGGTATCATCAGAAAAAAGCAAGGAATATATAAAACAAATAACAATGGACCCAAAATTGATCCCTGGGCAATACCACACCTAATAAACTGCTTGTTGGAGCAGCTGTTGTTAAATAAAACATATTGTTTACGTTTGGTGAGATAACTTTGGATCCAATCTAAAGCTTTACTGTAAATACCGTAATGCCCAAGGTTAGGAAATAGGATCTCGTGAGCAATCGTAGCAAAAGCTTTCGAGAGATCGAGAAAAAACGCCAACAATCATGTTGATAAGATGGCTTAGAGAAGGAACGGTGGAGTGATTTTTACAAAAACCGAATTGACGACAATACAGAATGCCCAATCGTTAGTTTTGAGAAATTAGAAAGTATGTAAATCGGCCCATAATCAATAAAGAGCTGTGTTTCACCTGGTTTAGAAGCAGGTATCAATTTAGCAATTCTAAGCTTTTCTGGAAATAGCCCCTGCGACAGGGAAAGGTTGATTACATTAGCTAGTGGTGCAGATATAATATCAAAGGTATTTTTTATTACTTGAAAGCAATATTGTCGTGTCCTACCGATTTCTTGGTTTTTCTTGGTGAGTTTTCTTGGTTTTTCTTGGTGAGCTGCAAATATTGTTTAACTCTAAGACATTAGTGGGGTTAAGAACAAGAGATTCATTAACACGATCCCTAAGATAATTGCGAAACGCTGAGTTCATATTAGGCATTTTTTTGGCTAAAGACGGGCCAATGTTTGTAAAAAAAAATCAGAAACAATTTGCAATATCATGGGGGTCGGTTATCATTTTATTGTCAGAAGTAAAAGATGTGGGCGTGGTGGACTTCTTCTGGGTTTATTTATTACTTCGTTTATTAGTTTCCAGGTTTCTTTCAGGTTGGACTTTGCAGCTGCGAATTTGTTTTCGTAATTCTCGCGCTTGGCCAGTTTTATAACATGATTTAATTTATTCCTGTTAGCTTTGTATCGCGACTCACACAGACGATCTTGATCTTTTATACAATCTATTATTTTTTCTGATAGAAATTAACAACGATTTTTAGTAATCCAAGGTGGATTGACCTTGCCGCGATTCTTTAATTGTCGTAAGCGGGAAACAAGCAGTATAATGTTGGGAGTAAACCTTGAGAAAGTTATTGTAAGATTTATTAACATCAGTGAAATAAAAAAGATCATCCCAGGCTAGTACCAAAGTTATTCCCATTTGCCTTGCAAAAATCTCTGATGGTTAATTTGGTTTCGCTTGTGTGAAGGGAAAAATGAAGCATCCAAAACAAATGCAAAGACCGGCCAGCGATCAGAGACATCATTAATAACAATGCCGTTGAAAATATCATATTCCGGGTGATTAGAGAATATGTTACCAGTTGAAGTGGCAGAATGTGCGGTGACCCGAGGAGGCCTATGGATTAGCAGGAAAAGATGTGCGAAAAGAGATTGTCCAGGAAATCCTGAGTAAGGGAATGGTCAGAGTAACAAAGTAGCTCTAAGTTATAGTCACCAGCGATGTAGCAGTGTTTATCATTTCTTGTGATCTTACAAAGAATTCCATTGAACGTATCTCAGAATGCCATAATGTTTTGGTTCGGAGGCCGGTATACGGGACCTACGATAACATGTTTTCCATTGGGAATACAGACGTGTTTTTTCTTTATTCGCCACCTTATTATAATACAATATTAATTTACAGAGATTTGCTAAAATATGACAGGAAAGCCCAAAGAAACCATGGGGCTTATGCAACGTGGGCTTTCCATGCTAAGTAACTAAGAATTAACTTAATATTAGATTAACTGAACGGCAAAGGCAGAGTAATAACAAAACGTAAGAAAAAGGTATCAAAAAAAAAAGGAAGAGGAAGGGGGTGGAGGGAAAGGAACAAGTTAAGTGAGAAGGAGTTTCTTCAGATTTTTCTTAAAATTAGATACACTCCAACAAACATCGATTAAATCACCTCAGGATCACTCGGAGACTCGGTACACAGTTTGAAATCTGAGTTTTCTTGCAAATAGACACAGCTCTTCTCTCTCTCTCTCTCTCTCTCTCTCTCTCTCGTAATGTACAAAATTAACAGAACGGAACACATTGGAAAATATTTAAAAATAAACTTAGTAATATACACCTCTTACTAACCGAGGTCAAGGCCCGTACTTCAAGTTACAGCCCACGTTTTTTCCAGTTCAATTTACGGCCGCCCGAGTGCGAAGCACGAGGGCCATGAATTAAACTGGAAAAAACAAGGACCTGTAACATACAGTACGGCCTGAGAAAACAAGGTTAGTAAGCTATTTGTTATATATCTTGGTAACAAATTGAACAGGAAAGCACACTCTTACGTTTAGTGGGCCGTACTGTAGAATACGGCCTGCTAACTGTAAGTTGGCCAATCATAGCACAAGTACTATCTGAGAGATATAAATGTCATGTACTCCTTTTATTTTTCTTGGTTTGAATATGTAATAAATAATATAATAGTAACAAAGGATGAACACTACATGTTTGTCACGTATACATTACAATTAAAGGAGAAACCTCTGACGTGTATTGCCCACTGCAGATCAAGAACACTACAATTTCCTTCTGTCAATCAGCTATATGTATGTGTATATGTTATTTACTGGGCGGGAGGTTTGTATGGGAAAGAACTGTGCCTGAGGTCTGAATACCGCCTCAGGCCATATTCAAGACCAAGGGCACAGTTTTTTCCTATACAGACCAACCTAGACCAGTAAACAACTCTTTTACTTTTTTTTCTAAAATTCCTCTTTTTAAATTGGGAAAAAGAGACAGGAAAGAACGATATCATGCTTACAAACTGCCTAAGATCAAAGAAAACAGTTTGAGCAAGCCTATCAGAAATTAACTTTATTTGATTTTTGAGTACGGACGTGAAAAGAGGAAAAGCCATGCAAAAGTCATGAAAATGACAACCATCTGTCAAACGTCAAAAGTAAACACTTGACAAGAAAGATTCCGGACGGTGGTCCATATCGCAAAAAGCTGGACTGGCTATGAGTGCCTGATTAGCCAGTCAAATTCGAGGATTTAGGATTCCAGCCCTCGGAGATGCTTCAGAAAAAAATAAGTTGTGTTATAGTGTTATAATGTTATAAACTCTCAATGTTCTGATAACATTAGGAGGTTGGAATCCACCTTGTGTTGTATTTTGTTTCTGGATTGATTTTCATGTGTGAAGCAGTAGACTCGCCTGCTCTCTGAGATGGTTAGTATGATGTAATAAACGGTTGGAAGGCTAAAATCGAATTGCAAGTTTAATTTCTTTCAGCTGAGGCTTCACTGAGTTTAACAGACGTGTCAGAAATCCCTGATGACGCTGAGCACGCCGAAACCTTTTACTCACAGTTTGAGGATGAGTTTGAAAACGATGACAGTGATGACGATGATTTAAGTGCAGTAATGGGGCAAATGCAAGATGCGTTAGATCAGACCGAATCACATGATGAAATACTGGCTGAGGATGAAGGACTTACACACGCTTGGCGACAAAACAGAATTGAAGTCCTACGGACGTATCCTTAACACAATGCCCTTGGTTATATCTTAATACTCGGCATAGTTTTACAACCTGTTGTATTGATAGCCCTGTCAGTGCTCAATGCACTTAGTTCTCAAATCTTAGTTGAGATTATGGCCAAAGTCAGGGAATGCCATTGAAAATTTGAGAAAAGCAATTTTTGTGGGAGGTTGTATTCCCTTGGCCATGTTTGGTCCAATACATATTGACAAAATTTGTTTGCGATATCTACTGGATCGGATAGTTTTTGATTCGCTGATTTAAATTTTGATGTTGGTTTTAGATTTGTTTAGTTTTTTTTTTTGGTAGTATCTTTTTGCAATTCTCAGAAAATTTAACTTGGTTCTCTACTTTTTATTTAGCTCTTGCCTCTGACAAACTGGGTTGGAGAGATTATGTATACAATTTGTCCATGCATTTTACTGATCTAAGTAAACATTTTAATAACCAAGGTTTCCTAAGCCGATTGTTCCTTTCAGTTCTTTTAGTGCAAAATGTATCATAAACTTCAGAAAATTTGTGAACAAAACTGTTGTACAACTCTGGATCATTATACCCTGGTCGTTGTAGCCAGTCAATACATTCAAGTTGTTGGACAAAGTCCAGCCTGACATCTAACCAAAATAACATTAGACAAAGTTCAATCTAACATCTAACCTTTGCTGCTTTGCTTTTCTTCATGTGGTTTTCTCCTAGTCTTCTGGCACATTTGATCACATTCACTTGTAAATTTGTGCTTAAATGTTACTGCGTTTCCGAACGCTCTGATGGCAGTGTGTGTCAGATACTGGGTTAAACCTTAGACTGCACTGCTGGTAGTCACTTTAGAGAGTCCCCCAGCTGGTTGGATTGCTTTGCATGACGGAAACAAACCGCACCACTGACTCTGAAGCGACTGCCAGCACTCTTGTTAAACTTTGGTATATAGGAACTGTGGTGAACTCATTGTTACAAGTAATTTATCCCTTTTGAGGAGATACAAGACGTAAAGACAAAACTTAACTGGATACCAGAGAGTGTGAAAGGCTGTTGGGAGCTAAGGTGTTTCAGCGAGTGTATTCTTACCTGAAACGTGTACGCTTTGGGGAGGAGCTAAGTACCGAAGAATCTGTACTGGATGGACTTGCTAAGATTGTTGATAAACCAGGAGACTGCTTTTTAGTGGATCAGTTACTCTTTATGGAAAAACAAGCTGAAATTTCTGCAATGACATAGCACTTCACACATATCGCCTAATTTACTTGGTTTATGCTGGACCAATCTTAGAAAAGTTGACCTCAGAGATTTTGTGGAAGATATGAAATCCTGAGTGTCAGAATACATTTCAAGTGTTCTGCATTTGTGACCGCCCAAAATTACGCAAGCAGGGCAATAGCTGGGTGCCTTAGGTTTGTTTGTTTGTTTGTTTTTTTGTTTTTGCAAGGTCTGAGACAGGGGGGGGGGGGGNNNNGGGGGGGGGGGGGGGAATGCCGAGCTGGTGAGTGAACGAAGCGTATTTCTCTCGCTCACCAGCTCGGCTTTCTCCCTCAGACCTTGGAAAACAATTTCTCTGGCACCCAGGGTAACAGGGAAACTCCATCTCCATCCCTATCTGCATCCATAAACTGTTTCTTTAGCTTCTTTGAATAACTTCCATTGTCTCAGGTCTTTATTCTAACCTGTAATTTGTTCCTTTATTTCCCGTACTTATTTTGTTTGTTTCAAAATGTATAATATACACTTTACTTTTGTCTCCGAGGTTGAACTTGAAAATGGCAGTGGAACTTTCGAAATGTTCTTTTTTGTGGCTGATATTGCAAATGCTGTTTCTGCTCATCGATACTGTGCCAGGCTGTTTTCAACGTTTTATTGTAGTTAAATATGGCCGAGTTGTTGAGGCACCGGACTTGTAATCTGGAGGCTTAGGGTTCAAGTCCTGCTGTGACCACTAGATGGAGTTGTTCTTGCTGGTCCCTGGTTCAACTCCTCGGCTGCACTTGTAAATAGCCAACTGGTCTGCCTTCCACCCATTGTGATTCTTAATTCTGTTATGTTCATTTGAATCTTTTGTTTCATTGGCCAAAAGCGCCTCAAGGGGAGTGGTCTATTAAGTATTTATCATCATCATCATCATCATCATCATCATCATCATCACCATTACTGTTACTGCAAGTCAATAATGATCCTAGCCTAGCAATCAGGACCACCAAGTGTTTTGCTGGCCCCTGCAACGACAACACAGTTTCTATGACATATATGTAGATCTATATAGCTGTCTTCATCCTCCTCATAAATACTTTCAACAAGCCCCGATAATATTTTTGAAGGGGTGGTTTCACTGCCTCTACTCTTCTCCCCTACTATCTTGTCACTTCATCTGAATATCTTCTCAACCTCATGCACTCCTTCTTTTAATCCTCCACCAAGGCTCCAATCACTAATGATATCATGTCAATGCTGTTTTCTCCAGTGTTTCAAACGCGAGCTGCCAATATTTTGGGATTTTTTCTTCATCATCGTCTCGATGTTAGCTTCCTGTGGGCATGCCGTTGTTGCGGATCCAGGTGATCTTCTTCTCCTTATCTTCAGGTATCAAGTCTAGTCTCCTAGATGTTGTTGTCTACCTCAGGTTGAATTCAAAATCCCAAACAAGCTTAGCCCTTTAGTTCTCTAGCTCATGTCCTCTGTTCTATCTCTCCCTGTACCATTTCAGCTGTGCATCACCCGATCACCGTATTCTTTTGACCATGCCACCACCATTATCATAAGAGCTCCAGAGATCCAGCCAGCAGATGTTCTAAGGTCTCATTTGCTCTCCACACACTGTACATTTCGCGTTGTTACCCAGTCCTCCTGACACTCTCCAAGCTCTTGTCTCGACCATCTTCTCCAACACTGTTATAATTGCAGCTATCTTAAAA
Organism: Astreopora myriophthalma; assembly: GCA_014634185.1. Classification (NCBI taxonomy): domain Eukaryota; kingdom Metazoa; phylum Cnidaria; class Anthozoa; order Scleractinia; family Acroporidae; genus Astreopora; species Astreopora myriophthalma. The sequence goes on along the minus strand of BLFK01000652.1, from coordinate 325,999 downwards.
CTGCAGTCTTGATCTTGCTTTCGATATGTCTTGCTATGCGTTTCCTTTAGTTGGCAATCCTCACTCCCCTGGTCTTCAGTTCCCTTCTTTGCACATCCTTTCACCTTTCTCTGTATCGTTTTCCAGTCTACTTCAATCTGGTTCCGATCTAGCACCGTATGCCCCATGCCACATTAATTGGGTATGCAGCTGCAGGGATCACCTTGGTATTAATCGCTCTTATCAGGTTCTTGTTAATCAGCTCTGTGTTCACCAGTAGTACCAATCTTCCTACAAGCTCTTCTTTCACCCTTGCATACACTTCCTTACCCTACAACAACAAGGCAAGCATTATGTAACGGAAGGAACATAATGGTTTTCATGTTGGGACCAAAGATAAGCTTATCAGTGGATAACAGCTAAGGAGCGGTAAGGGATAAGCAGTTCTCTGGGTGGTCTCTGCGGTATATTACACGGGTCTTTATTTGTCACGTGGAGAGACATCAGCTATGTAAAGGCTGTGATAAGTAAGTTCTTCCCCTTTTTCTGCGAACAAGCTCAGCGAGCACATCTCAGCGAAAGTGAAAGTCTATCGCAACTCATTTTTGTCCCACCACCCCCCACAACGCCTCCTTGGTTGTTTTCTAATTTTGTTTTTAATTTTGTGCGGGCGTAATTTGCCTCCACCTAATTTTTCCTGAGTTGAAATGTCATAGTGATTTATAATTTCGTTATAACAGTGTGCCATTGTAATCACAACTTGTTAATGATTTTGTCAATTAAACGCCACTTAAGTGGCCATTAAAATCCAACACGATTGCTGTATTTAATGACAGTGAAGCGAAGGCCGTCGCATGCACACGGAATCGCTACGACGTATTATTAACCTGTTGAAAGGGTGTCCCAATATAAATTTTATTTTACCACACAACTTACCGTTACAAGTTTACAAGTTTGCAATTTTAAAAGATACAGTAATATATCAATGGTCATCCAAAATAACTTGAAAGCTAAACTAGTTCAATAACCTACATTAAATCCTCAAAACTGTTGTTTTGGTCAAAATGAGTAGCACGCACACACGAACAAAAAGAAAACTTAGACAACAAAACAAAACACATAACCAAGGAAGTACATGTGGCCACCTCTAATGTAAAATTCAAGCAGGGATGTCGCTATGCGCTGGCTGCTGGCGAAATTCACTGGCTAAGGAAGAAGTGATCGCTGGCTGAATTTTGGTCGTCGCCGTCATTCAAGTTATGGCGGCGCCCAAAGTGAATAACAAAATAAAATGAAAATGTCTATAATATTATCTCCAGAGTTATCGGTCATGCGACTGAAGTAAAGTCTTTTGTTTTCTGTTTTGCTTCTTTCCTCGCACTCGCCATCTTGTACACACAAGCTTTGTAATATCAAAAAGAATGCATGAATTTTGTTACCAGGGGCACTTACCATTTACACAAACCATCCAGGTGGAAATTGTGATGATAAAAGCTGGATAACGTACAAAATTGACTGGTGTCAACAGGAAAGAGCAAAGAGAACAGAAGTAAGCCACTGATTATGTCGATGCATCATAATTTCTGAAAAGTTCCAACTGGAATGGTGCGTGCCATTTGATGTTCCAACCGGAATTTCCTGGTTTTCCCTGTAAATGGTAAGTACCCCTGGCGCAAAAAGATTGGGTAGTACCTCCTTTTCTCTTCCTCCTGCACATTGCGTAAACTGACCCAAAAATGACATTGTTTCAATGCTGTTTTTATCTGTAAAATACATTTACTGATCAATCCTAGATATGATATGACAAACTGGAAATCTCCTACCATTACATGTTCTTCTTGTACTTAAATATAATGTCATGTGTATGTCAATGACCATTGTTGTAAGGCACTGAATAACGTTAAACCCCAGTTTACAGGTTTCTTAACCCTAGTGCGAGAAAAGATAGAAACTGAAAGATATATTGCCATTATGTCTAACAAATGTGGCGCTTTTCTGGAAAGGTGGTCAAACATCGAAAATTGTGTTAAGTAGTTTGGTGTCTTGATGTGTGTATGTTATTGTTGGCAACTGTTATATCTGTAGGTATTACTTGGTAAATATTCAGTAAGTGAAGGATGTTATCATCGTAGGTATGTAATGTACTGTTGCTTAATAAAGTGAATTTATTATTTATCAGTATCCGTGTATCATGAAATTGCAATTATAATATCAGAATTTTGGCAGTGCGAAAAGTGTAGTTAGGTTACTTTGCTATTATTATTGTGATGATGACGATGACGATGACGATGACGACGACGACGACGACGACGACGAGGAGGACGGACGACGACGGACGACGACGGACGACGACGGACGACGACGGACGACGACGGACGACAAGGACGGACGACAAGGACGGACGACAAGGACGGACGACGACGGACGACGGACGACGGACGACGGACGGCGGACGAGGACGAGGACGACGAGAACGACGAGGACGATGATGATGAATGCCGTCGTTCCATATTTGTAGCTTTGTCTTCCACTTCCTCATCAATCCAGCTGTAAAGTCTGAGCATCCCATCGTGGTGTACTTTATCATGCTTTCTTGTATTCGTAGACGACAACTGCAAGGTTCCAGTGACGTGTTTTACCTCCACAATGATGCATCTGTCCACTAGCTATTGATCCACTGTGCCTATCACACCTTCAACTGCCCCAAGTTGCCCTTTTCATCCGCGATGTTATTTTCCATGGAATGGTCCCTCATGTACTTGTCCACAAACCCACTCAGGAGTTTATGCGACATCTTAAGGATGTTGATGATGATTACTATTATTGTTATTGTTGTTGGTGTTGTTGTTGTTATTGTTATTGCCATTGTTATTGCCATGCTGCAGAAGTCAACTAGAGTTTTAGGATTTTATCAACTGCCGCAAACCCGACTGCGCCCATTAGAGGTAAGAGAGAGATTTGAGGCGACAGTCGAGTGAAACATGAAGACCGCACTCGCCACGTTTCACGTTATAAAGGGGGACACTAATACTGAACCCTTGTCATACTCTTCTTCGGCATACTTTAGCACTTTGCAAGAAGAATCACGGACTCTGATCTTCGCCCTCTTTACCACGACCATGCTTCGCTTCACGCCAATGACTGCATACGATCGGGGGCCGTATGCCGGTGTCAACATGTCGCCCTTGCCCTGTTCCAAAAGTACCCGGTGGCCACCCACTCCATCCACAAAGACCCGAAATTAAGAAATTTTCGGACAACCGGACACGGAGTATTTTGAAAATCCTGTCCGGCTGCCGGACATCTAGACAGCGTGTAAATTAAGCTTAGCGCTTTCCTATAGTTGTCACTCCGAGTTCAAACAGTTGAGCATCAGACAGATTCTGAACGACTTCAGGTGTTATGTCCTGCGCTTGGAACTCTTCCAAGACGCTACTTTCTATGGAGAGCGACGCCAGGATTCTCCTCATGGCCGACATGGTTTGCCGATCAAACTCGACCTGCTTTCGTCATTTCGCGCGCAAATCTTTCTCGAGATTTGATTGGTTGCCAAAATTACTAGTCGATAATTAATCGATATTAGCACTAGCGAAAGAAATGAAAACCTAGCAGGAACGATTCGTGGCTTAACAGTTGCGATTGAAGTTGATCGTGACTCTTTGTACTTTAACGGTGACGATTTTTTCCTAGCAGTTACCATTACAATTTAACATGAAAGATTTCTATTTTTGCAGTTACGATCGCGGTTTAACACGAACGATTAGTAACTCTGCACTAACGATTGTGGTTTGACACGAACGATTAGTAATACTGCACTAACGATTGTGGTTTGACACGAACGATTAGTAATTCTGCACTAACGATTGAGGTTTAAAATCAACGATTAGTAATCCTGCACTAACGATTGTAGATTTACACCAGCCATTTGTAATTTTGGCACAAATGGATCTCCATACCTATAGTGACTGTCACGCCATATGCGTTTTTAGTCGTAGATACGCGAAGCGTGGAAACGACTATTAGGGTCAGAATATGCAAATTTGTCACTCACTCAGATGTAAGCAAATCGATATGTCAACGGCAGACCAACTGATATCGATTTTGTGAAATAATCCCGGAACGCCTCTATCGACTTTCCGAAGTAATGCCGCGACGTTGAGATATAATTCGACTTTTCTTCGAGGGAGTTCGCTTAATACTCGTCGCAGTCGGCGCATGTGTAACCGAGTCAAACCTGTTTGAAAGACTGAAGGTGTGACCATGAGTGTAGGCGCTGAATGCGAAGGGTCTTTGACTCCTCGAGACGTTTGTTCGTCGATCCTCCAAGCTCACAGGGGGTTTATAAATATCGAGCCTTTTACGAGTGAATCCTACGAGCGAAACTTTGATCGAACCTGTCAGGGAACTTATGAGCACTCATATCAGCAAAACTATAAATCAAACGTAAGCTTAAACAGTGCTTTTCGAAACATCAGTAGCACAACTGATCAGTCCATAATATCCAACCAAAAGACTGTTGTGGCCAAGCAAAAGGAAACGCAGTCAGAAGACTTATCTGATGGTAACAGAAGTCATACTGGAAAATTACAGGAACGAAGAAGTAGGTCAAAGTCCACTCGTATTAGCAAAGGCGTCCGCCGTGATGGAGAACCATCAAGATTACCATGGAAGAAAATTCTGAACTTATTTAGCAAGAGTAAAGTAATTAGGAGGTATGTAAGATCTCATATTGTGCATAGTGTACCACATTCGTCAGCGTTGAAAACGATTTTAGCGTTTGATTACCGTAATTATCTTGAAACCAGAACGTGTAGAAGTAAACCAGTTGGAATCACTCGTGCAAATTGTCTCTCATTACCAGAAATTCGGGACATTTCGTTGACGCGATGATTTGTGTCTGCGGTTACCCTTGAAACGAAGGGAGCATGCTCACTGGCGTCAAATTGCGAAAACAACAACTTTCTTTCCGGTGTATTTGTTCACAACTGCACCGGCTTCAGGTCTCAATCTTCCTTGGATTCTTGATCCGTTTTCCTTACTTAATTTAAACCATCGACCAGGAATCCAAAGATTAAAAAGGTCAATGTAATTTAACTCATTTTCTCTCTCGTCTTTGATTCCAACAAGCTCATGCCATTTCGTAAGAATTGGATATGGGTAATGGGATGTATATTGACAGAGCTATATCAGATTCTAGACTACGCTGCTGGTTTGTATAAGACAGAGGGGATTCAGTGACTTTAAGCTTACAGCCAAATGCTTCCTTTTCGAAATCGAGCAAAACATCAGACATTTTTAGCGGTATTCAATTTCTTGACTGCAACTGCACTGACAAATCTACTATGTTTGTCATTCGTAATTGGCACGAATTTTCGTATTTAGGAGTCTGTAGATATTAGAAACAGCGGTAGACAGCGTAAAAATGCTAGGCTGCTAAGCTGACATAAACATGGCAGCTTTTTTGTGCGAAGAAAGCTATGGAAAGTGGTTGTTCTTCGCGTTTTTTCACATTCGCGCGCCCAGATGAAGGTTACATCCATTCGTGAAAAAGCCTCCTTTTCGGTGCCGATGGGCGGCCTTCTGTTTTATCGTGGAAGGTTTTATTTAACGTATTTAAAAAGATCGTAATTTGAAGAAAATTTTGAGGGGTCGGCACCTATGGAAGCATGAAAGACACGGACAGCTCAAAGCTTGCAAGTCAAGGTAAATGAAGGTTTTTTGATCAAATTACAAAGCAAGTACCAGCGTAAATCCTTGTTATTTTGGCGCTATTTGGCGGCTCGAAGAATGAACGAAATGGTAAAAAAACCTTCGCTTCGTAGTGCAGTTGCATATTATTTATCATCGAAAGGTCGGCACATAGAATTTAATTTATTTGAACTGCCAAAAATTGAGATTTTATTTTAGATCCCATACATTTCTTGACAACAACCGGAAGCCATTTTTGCTGTTCCATTTGATTGACGTGCGGCATTCGTGACGCAATATGACTCGGATTTCTGGTAATGCTTATATGCACTTGAAAAATTCAAGTGACTCCAGCGGGATTCGAACCCACGACCTCTGCGATGCCGGTGCAGTGCTCTTACCAACTGAGCTATGAAGCCACACAGTTGAGAGCAGGTCAATTTATTGGGCTCATGCGTGTTTTCCCGTGAAAGGAATGGTGAACGAAAGAAATGATTTTGAAGTGCACATAAGAGACAATTGCTTAAATTGTCCAGAAAGTGTGAGGATCATTTCTTCAGTTCATTTCTAACTCGCACTTCTTAATCATTTCTTTCGTTCACAAAGAAGTCCGTTGCTGTTTTTAGAGAACACGTCAGCAAGGGAATTTGCCCAATTTGTCTACAATACCGGCCCAAGCCACACCTCAGACCAGACAAGGACTTTCAGACCAGTCTTCACCAGATCAGTTCCAGAGCTGAACAGGACCTCCTGCAACTTATGATCCGTCAACAGGAAAAAAACGTTAGCGCTGATACGAAGGCCCTTGCAGACCTTAAAAAAACTCTAGCCACCATGTTTCCTGACAAGAACAAACAGGAACAAGCAGAACGGAGGATTAAGCACGCCACCCACAGATCCACTCTCAGAGGTAACAAGCCCAAACCAGCTGCCAGACACAAGCAGAACACAACTGACGAACTCGCTTTATTAAAAGCAAAAATGAACGAACTTTCAACTCTGTTTAGTGTATTTTCCAAAAATGAAAATAAAGAAAGAGTTGCTATTTAACAAAATCTTGAATGTACAAACACATTTTAAGCCAACGGAAACCTTCCAATATACGCACTTCTCCTCTTGTCACCCTCTCAGCGTCAAGAAGGGCTTGTAAGAGGAGAAGCTTTGCGCTTACTAAGAACAAACTCGGTTAAAGAATCCTTTGAGTTAAAGAAGAAACAATTCTTAACTCGCCTTTTAAAACGGGGCTACACCAAAAGCTTCGCCGAGGATATCTTAACCGAAATAAAATTCTCAATGCGCAATACGGCTTTTAAGAAACAAACTTAAACCATCCAAGAAAATTATCCCTTTCGCCACCACTTTCAATCCTGTTACACCGAATCTTAAAAAGATCGTATTGAAACATGAGGGGACACAGCGAGGGCCAACTGTAAGTACCCCATACAAAACGTTAGAGGAATCTTCTAAGGTTTTTTGCCGACAAAACCCCAGGTTTCTTCACGTACGTTCAGGCGACGTGTCATAATCCTTAATTCTGACACAAAAATGTCACAGAAATGTTCATGTACTGAAAGTAAACCAGAGATGGCCGAATTATCCATGTCATCAAGTTGTGATGTACTCATCTCAATTTTCCTTTACACGCACGAATAATTACGGGTTACTGATTTGAGTCATCTTGCCGGTTCATCGTCCCGTATTCGTGAAACGACTCAATCGGGTCTATTGATATCTCGATTGCGGATGGAAGGTAATTCTAAGAACTCAAAGCGGATCATTTATTCACGTGAAAACTCTCGTGAAGAAAAACTAAAGCAAAGGAAGGAAGGTCGAAAAAGACGAAAGATGCGTTAGCGGCAACAAGAGTCAGCTGAGACTACAACACTGACAAGACAAGAAGCCTCATTTCGAGCACATGGCGCCACAAATGAACAAATGAAACCTTCCTCGTCTTCTGCAAAGTACAGTGCTCTCTCAAGAGATGCGAAGCAATGTCACGTTTCAGAGGCTCATTTAAATGAACCGGACAAGCTTTTGGAAGAGAGACAAGTAAATTCTACCGAGACCACTGTACCACCGAAAGCGGCGACCGCTGAAGAAACTAGTGCCTCAGATGGACTTCGGAGACCTTCCACTCCTTCTCCAAAGTGCAGTTCTTTTCCAAAAGATCTCAAGCAACCTCATATTTTAAAGGCCATGTGGCAAAAACCAGAGAAGCATTTGAAAATGAAAACGTGTTCAAGAGGAGCTTTAATGTTGCAGATTGCACGAGAAGGCGATGTAAATTCAGTTTTCCCACCGAAAGGTCCACCACTACAATCAGAAACTGTAAACTGTAATCGGAATTTTGGTCGAATTAAAAAGCAACGTGTAACTGGGGAATCTAAAACAGATTGTACCGGCGCGGGTCCGTATCAAAAACAACCCATTTGGTTTGAACAAGTGTGTTTATTTGACGTCTCGCTGAGCTCTTCGCTCACAACTTACACCTGTCAAACTGAATGACAGGGTGAAATTTTACACAAATGTAAGACAGGAAAGACAAAACGAAACACTTACGCCTTTCCGGGCTTGCAACACGGACCGCACGAAAACCGAACTAATTGCGCAAGCGCAAAAACTAAAACGAGTTAAACGTGGTGGATCTTTATGGTCATCATTAATTTCTCTTTGAACAAAAATGCTACCAACAGTTACTAAATTAGCAAGTATAGCAATTTCACCTCTTGCTACAGGAGCTATTTCAGCTCTTGGATCTTTAGGTATAGATAACATTTTTGGAAAAAGACAAAGAGATAGTTTTTTAATACCACCTAATAAAACAAATGAATTAATTCAGGATAAAGATTTGTTGACACCACAAAAGAAGCAAATATTAAATTCTCTTCAAACTGGTGGGGACGTCTACAAAACATGGACCCGGTCCATGGACCACCCTAACCCTAATGCTAACCTTAGGCCTAAATGCTACACTAAGAGAATGTTTAGGCCTAAGGTTAGTATTAGTGAAGGTTAAGGGTTGTTTCAGTATTGGTAAAACGATAACCTCAGACCTGACCCGTGACCTGTGTTTTAGACCCAGTCCACATGGGTGGTCCATGGACCCAGGTCCATGTTTTGTAGACGTCCAACTGGTGGTCAGTTATAAAACCAACAAAAATTCAGTTTGGTGGATTTTTAGGTACACTTTTAGCATCAATTGGCATACCAATGCTTATAGATGCATTAACAGGAAAAGGTCTTGGTATATCTCAAAGATCAAAAGATTATTATGGTTTGAATTTGTCTCCAAAACCTGCTAATATGTTAATGTCATATTATCCTCCTCCTTTTTATGGTTCATGGGAAAATCCAATTGGTATGAGAGTAAAAAAAGATACAAGACAAAAAAGATTAAAAAAAAAGGGGTCAAGGTTTGCTTTTAGGAAAAAACATTCCATTCAACAACATACCAGTTCCAGGAGCAATACTTTAAAACCTACTTTTAAAAATATACCACTGAGTAATTTCGATTTTGAAAAATGGTGTGGTTATCTAAACATGAAAATGAAAGGTACTTTTAGCAGAAATGAATATATTTCTAAAACTAACAGTATGTTTATAACAAATCTTGACGACTTTGAAAGCAGTGGTTCCCATTGGACAGCAAGTGTAGCATCAAATAAAAACAAAATGACTATGGTATCTTGAGTAATTTGGTATGTATTATCCAAAGGAATATGAAATTAGAGCTAAAAAAGGTAGAATGAAAGTGATTTATAATACATCTCCATACCGAAATATTAAAAGTGTTTTATTTGGTTATTATTGCATTTATTGTTTACATTGATGTTCACTTAGAGAGGACTATTATGATATTTTGAAAAGATTCGGCATAAATGACACAAATTATAATGAAGCGTTTATCAAAAATTGTTTCAAAAATATCTAATCTATATCTATGAAGAAATTTTGTTATTATTGTCAAGAAAACACTGAACATGAAATTAATGAGTATGGAAAATTAGAGTGTACAAGTTGTGAACCATCGTCTGAATCGGATTATGAAAGCATAGATTATACAGATTCAGATCATATTGTGTTAAACAAACACAATTTAAAAAAAACAACAACAGACTGAATGTACACCTTGTGGTGAAAGATATGAGAGAGCCAGAAATGGTAGAATGGTGCTTAAATGCAAATGCTCAGAACGTGAAATTACAAAAACGAGGTTTGTGAAAAATCAGGAAAGGAAATGACCCCTCTCAGGTAGAGCAGGCTAAAATTGATATTCAAAAACATTTATCAAAACTTGGAGAGTTACATATGAGAACACCAACTTTGAAAAATTACAATTATTGTGGTCCTGGAACTAAATTGGAATATCGTTTGAATTCTAATGATCTAAAAAAATATCCTGGACTCAATCTGTTTAAGGCATTATATCGCATGCAGTAAAGCACAAAGTTTTGAAAGAAAAACATATTGCACATGTTACACTTGATGAAATTTCCTTCAAATATACCCTTCAAAGATCGTCCATGGGGTACTACAGCTGTTCAGGCTTTGACGACGAGTAAAAGGAAACTTGGTTTAGGTGTTCCAAACTGGCAAGAAAAAATAGCAGATGAATTACACAAACCAATACAACGAAAATTCAGAACAAGAAAAGTTATTACAAATCACGTTGATGAAATATGGTGTTCTGACCTTGTTGAAATGTAAAATTTCAGTAAATCGAATAAGGGATACCAGGGGTTTCGTTTCAGGCCGGATGCCGGACGCAACGTCCGGTTGTTTGACTTGTAACGTCCGATAGTTCACATACAAAATAATTATTTCTTTAAGTGTGAAAACAGTGCATATCCGCCAGCAGAACCACTGCATTTGGTACTTCCAAATGCTACCGAAACCCCTGGGATACAGATTTCTTGCCATGGTTGTAGATGCATTTAATAAATATGGTTGGATTATACCATTAAAAGATAAAAAGGTGAAACTGTAACTAAAGCATTTAATTCCATCTTCAATGAAGGAAGAAAACCATGGTATTTATGCATTGATAAAGGTAAAGAATTTTATAACAAGAATTTGAAAGATCTTTTAGAAAAATATAATATAACATTATACTCAACTGAAAATAAAGAAAAATCTTCTGTTTGTGAAAGATGGAATTGTTAGTTTTGAAAAGCTCCCTGATTTTAAGACATTTTCTAGTAACAATCAATAGCTTTGGTTTCAGTAGAACGTGCTCAAATGTATTACGCATAGGGTTAGGAATTTGCAGTTTCATGCTTACTCAAAGCTAAATTCGTGTAGGAAATGAAACAACACTTCTAAGATGTAGTTTACACGTTTCAAGTAACGCCCTTGGCATAATCACGTATGCGCGCGTATAAAAGGCGACTCGTAACAACCGTAATCGTTAGTTATACCGCAACCGCTACGATCAGAGGATCAATCAGCTATAGGCACTGAGTTACACTCTCTACTATTGTCTGTGCGAGTCGTCACCAAAGTAAGTTCCTTATCTTTTACTTTCATTGTTATCATTGCCAGTGACTAGTTTTCAATGTTCAAGTGTTGTTACCATACGAAACCAATTATCTGATCTTTACCAAATTATTGTTGTCGTGATCAAGATACGTTCGATGCTAGTAGTTTTAGTTCTGTTATTTCTACTATTCCGGTACTTTGCATGAAATGTTCTCAGCATTCTTTTTATGCTACGAGATGTTAGTTATGTCGATTAGTCTTTCTAAAACCGCCTTTATTATGTCTGTTATATGCTTATGTAGCTAATGCCTTAGCTAATGCCTTATCTTAGCTGTATTGTATTTAATTATCGTTTTCAGTTCGAACCTACACTACACTCCGCTACATTATATTACCTTGTTCTACTCATTTGTGCCGCATCTACGAACTTTACTACCATCAAGTCTACTTCATCAGTTATTCTGGGAACTGTTTTGTTACCGTAATTTACCTCCTGTCATCACCGTCTTTACTAGTCTGTCTCGTCAACCCTGAACTGTGATTAAATGTGATTTTAATCATTCTGCAAACTGAGTTCAAATTGTCTATCGCCTCGCATGTCGCTACCCCTGTAAGGGTCAAGTTCTTGAGTATGACGCAACCTTAGGATTTTGGCAATTACAGGAATAGAATGATTAAAAACAAAATGTGGAAACAATTTACTGTTCAAGGTAATACACAGTATTTAGACATGTTACCTAAATTGGTAAAAGAATACAATAATACAAAACATTCAAGTATTAAAATGACACCATTAGAAGCATCCAAGAAAAAGAATGAAGGAATTGTTTATTTTAATTTGTATGGAAAAATCAAAAATCTAAATTTAAGGTTTGTGATAAGGTTCGAAAAAGTAAGTATAAAAGAAAGATGTTTGATAAGGGTTATACACCAAATTGGACAGAAGAAATCTTCCTTATTGATAAGATCCAATACACTAATTCAATTACTTACAAAATAAAGGACTTAAATGATGAGCAAATAAAAGGATCATTTTATGAACCTGAATTATTGAAAGCTGAACAAGATGTACTTAGAATTGAAAAAGTTATTAAGAGAGAATATAAGAAAAAACAGGCTTTAGTTAAATGGAAAGGTTATAGTGATAATTTCAATAGTTGGATTCCATTCAATGATTTAAAAGATATATGAAATGTATAAAAGAATATTTTTAACATATTTTATAGTAATTGCAACAGTATATATGCTGCTTTTTATTAGTAGCCAAAAATATGATTCTGTTTCTGGCTATATTAAATTATTCTTTTTTATATAATCAATATTTATATCAAGGCATGTTATAGACCACAAACAGTGCGCCCATCTCTTAGCGCGAGCTTGACTTGAATACCCGGTAACTTGTACGAGATTATTACAACAAACACCAGTATACGAGATTATTACAACAAACACTAGTGTTGGATAAATCTGGCCATGATTGTGGCAAGTTTAATAACATCAAATGTAACAGAATTCCAATACAGCGATCTATACAAAAGTTATTCATAAGTAACTGATGAAAGTGGGGCGACAAAAAATCCACCACAAGCCACTCCCCTGTGGCTGAAGCCCCACCAACCCACGAAACAAGCAAAGCTCGCGTGTAAGCTGGAAGGCAAAAATATTCGAATAACTAGCGTCATACCGTTAATGAAAGGTAAAAATGACGACAATGAAACCGCAGCCCGTGTCTGAACAGTAACATTGAACGTCGAGAAAGTGAACTTTGACTGAGGTACTTAATCCGATAAAAAGGTGATAAGTGAAAAATGACGGCAATGAAACCGCAGCCCTTGTCTGAACAGAAACATTGAGCGTCAAACCAATAATAAGGTGACAAGTGATTATGAACAGAAACATCAACAAAAGAAGAGATCCAGGTCTGCCTAGTAGCAGCCCAATGTCTGACCTACTCAACAGGCACAACCACGAAATAGTACATTACTGTACCTAATATGTGATGCTGAAGATCCCTTGGGATATGATAAATGGTATCATTCACAACCCTGATGGATCTTTTTTGGGAACAAGGCCCAATGGAGAGCAACGAAAATTGAGAAAAGGTGGTGTTGGAAACGGACCGTCAATTCTCCCTGCATGACATTCCTGTCGTAATTTTGCACGAGTTATATCGGGTCGTTCTAAAGCACTTTTAAGATTGGGAGATTCAGACGAAACACGCGCACCAACAAAATTAACACGAAAACCGTAACGAAATCCGTCAACAAGAAATTGTTTTAAAATGATGTCATACCCATCGAGCAATAATTCAAGCCGGTCCACTCTTATTGGCGTGACTGGGTTGCTGTGCAGAGCCCGATGCTTGAGAACCGTCTCGTTTGCGTTTTGGACCGTGGGAAAAGCGGGTTTTGGTATACGGAGCTGAGCACTGCCCTCCCGGGTGTTTTCCACCACATTTAAAACACAGGTGCTCGAATTGGCATCCCACGCAATATTTGCCAGCGTGGAAAGCCCAACACATTCCTTTTGGGAACCATTGGGAACGAAAACGGTTTTTGGTGGGCGGCTGCGTTTGCGATTTGCGAAAGGGATTAGACGCCCTTAACCACAACTCCCAGTGAATCTGATCCCATGGATACTATTCTGGGGACGATTGCCTTAAATAGCGAAATTCCCCCTTTGAAGATAGATCCCGAACGACATCGCAGTATTTCATCAAATGCGCTGCTCGATTAGCAACTTTTTCCGAATACTCGGAAACAAAAATGGTAAATGCAGTTACCCACTGTGAGATATTAGTAATTCGCTTGGAAGTGTGGCAGGGCTCAAGCGTTAAGTGAGGTTGACCCGACGGACCTACTGACGGTGCCATTGATAACGAGTATTTTCCAACGTCCGGAGGGGAATCGGATAATAAGGTAAAAAACTAATAAACTCATTTGCCCAAATTTTTGTCTTAATTTTAGAACTGACTCTAGACGTGAGAGGTACAGAGACACTAGTAAATAGGTTCTGTGGTCTAGGATCATTAGGATCCGTGTTAACTAAAGCACCTTCAGTTCCGGACTGAGCAGTGTTCATTGTGATGGCAATCACATCGTCATCAACCGCCTGGTCAACAAGTCCGGAGGGGTCTTGCGTCACATCTTGTTGGTTTCGCTGGGCGTGGCCACCTATGATTGAAGCCAGATTCTCTGGAGCAAATGCTGACTTTATGACCTGGGTCAAAAGGGACGAGATGGATGTTGTAATTGAGCCAACATCCACTGACACTGTGCCTAGAGCTTCGGGAGCTTGGCGCGGATCTACCCTTTCCGGCTCAATTGTTGGGGTAACGATGGGCACATTGTCTGGTTGAAGTCGTCCCCGTCTGGCTCTCTTATTTGGGCGAATGCCTGGCATTGCCGCAGGTGCGGATACTTGTTTCGCCGTGCGTTTTCTCGGAGGCATGATGATGTAAGCGAAAGAACCTAACGAACCCAGCAGAATAATGAATAGCACCTTGACAGACTGGTTTGCAATTGTAACAAAGACGACAAACAATAGGTGGTCCCGACATGACCCGCAATTGTTGTCTATCGTAATATATTGTGAGCGTGCGAAAGAGAGGCGGCTCCAGATAAATGCATCGATCACGGAAAGCAACTCAAGATAGCAAATAATTGACGGCAATCGAATGAACAATGGGGCAGGCAACGTAAACATAGCCGATTTCCATGAACAATAACGTGCAACATCGCTATTACCGACTGCATTGACCATGCCCCCCCAAAGGTGGACAGACATAAAGGGTTGTACACTCAAATGGTAAACGGAAAGCACAATAAACATGACCAAAGCCGTATAAAGAAACACGATACGCAGATCGTGGTTGAAGAATAGAACAAGCCTGCTGATACATGGGAAACAAAATTCTCAACAACACATGAACAAATAGCAAGGCTGTTGTTAAACAAAGCCACCGGCTTGGCAAAGAACTATAAGTTGGAACTGGCAATTTAAACTCAAAAGTAGTACTGCCTTTAAACAAAATGTATAACGAAATCAATGAGCCAGGAAAATGCGCATACATCTAAGAACCGCCCCTCTCAAGCTACGAAAAAATTTATAATTCCCACGATTATTTAAATGAACACCGTCACGAGCAAGAAAACGAGACGTGCAACGCCAAAAGCCTCTATGTGTAAGGTACCGGTTCTAAGACCACCTTAAGATACTTCGTTAACAAATCAACCTGCTTGTTAAAAGATGGAGAATTGTGCCTATAAATTGTTTGGCAGACACAAACCACTTGGACACCGTATGACTCGTGTAGCAGCCGACTTAAGTCTTCAATGGCCGATTCCGTTTCAAGGGCCGAAGTAGTGGCAAGATCGTTAGTGCCTAACTGTAGTATTACTATGTTCGGAGCGAACGCCTTAACAGCATGTAGGTCAAAACTTATAGTTTTAGAAACCGTTCTCCCTCCAATCCCATGCCATCGTATTAGGAGGTCACCTGGCAAGCTCAAGTTCGTAGCGGTGTGCGCATTAACATTACGCAAAAGGAAAGTGTGGAAACGGTGAATAAACGAGTCACCGAGAACCAAAACACGCACTGGCGCCATAATTAAACTGAAATTGTCAAAATAGAGAACATGATAATAATACTTGCCTGAAAAGATTTTTCTTCCAGGTGATCTGTCCTTGTCGATGGCCAAGAAAAGAAGGACGAATAGCATCGAAACTAGTCGTAATATACGCCACGCATCTGAGATACTGAGAGTTGACCGGTATTGCAATTGTTTATACCTTCACAAACCATTTTAACAATACCAGCATTTATACCAAGATCTTTTTTAACTGAATAAAGACTTATAAAAGGTAATTGTATTTGTTTCTAAATTTGTAGCTTTTATTTTCTTTTATTTTGATGATTATATGCAGCAAATGAATAATCTCTTCCTTTGGCAGACTTTTTTACAATTCTCTTTTTGAGTCATTAATTGCAGATTAGATAATCTGTTATTTTCTTTATTCTTATCAATACGGTTTATTACTTTATCTTCTGGTATTAAACCATTAAAACATTCCCAAACAAAATGGTGAACAGAATGGTGGCAAACTAATGGTTAAAGGATATGAAGATAACATCATTTTACCACCAATTGAGTTCAGAGATGGATATAAACCAATTCTAGCTCCAAGAACTAAAAAATTAGAAAAACCAGTTCCAACTCCAAGGACTAAAATAAAAAAAAACAACAACAACAAGCAAAGCTCTGAAAGGTTACACCAAATCATTTGAACTAACATTAAAGGACCATAAATATCCTTGAAAACCATTACAAAAACATAATAAATGAAACAAAAGGATTTAAATTTAATGAAACATTGAAGGTGACATTTGAAAAAGTAAGTAGTGATGAAAAAATATATAAAACGGCTTATTTTAACAGTAAAGAAAAAGTAATATTCAATAAAAATGAAATAAACAAAGAATTGCAAACATCACAGCAAGAAATGTTAAACAGCATTGCATTTTGGATCTCAGAAGGATCTGGTTGGACTTTTAATAGTATTGATAACCATTGTATCAACATAGTAAAATACGTGTATTTATCATGGCTTATGTAACCTCCTTTTGGATGTTATGTGACACCTTGTCACAATGCTTCATTAGCGGGGCGTCGGTATATATACTGCGTTGTCTTCATTTGTATTCATTCGAGTCATACGACCGCCTCTTCGCCCTCTAAATTATGTCGGATACTGAAAACGGCGCTGACTCAATTCTAGAGGTACCTCACGGAGGCTCTTCGTCGTCGCAGCAAGATTCTATTTCATTGCCGCCCTCCTCGGTTCCAGTATAACAGTCATCCGAATCTTCTGATTTAGCATCAACGTTCGCTCTCTTCAAGGATTACTTTGACAAGAAGTTGACCGCTTTGAAGCGTGATATCCAAGAAGATTCCTTAAAGGAAGAATCCAAAATATCCTTCAAATTCGAAGGAAACAAAAGCAGTTCTAATTCAATTCGGGCCTCGCGGAGAAGGTTCACTCGGCTTCCACCGCTCTCGGTAAAAGGAAGTTTGAAGTCGTTCGAGGTTACCTGGAAGAATTAGACTCCGATATTAAGAAACGCAACAAATTATAAGATTGGCAGATAAGTCCACCGCTGGTTGGGATTTGGTCTAAGAATATTTATCGGATGAATTGGCTAGCGGTTCAGAGGACGAAAAGCGCATTCGACGTGCGGAGCTAAGAGCCCTTCGCAAGCGAAAAGATCGTCAACAACAGAAAGTGAAGTCCACAGTCAAGCAGAGTCAGCCATCTGCCACCACCACCACTTCGTTTGCTGGTCAGCCTCAATTCAACTTCAGGTCTTCTTCTCGCTCCTTTACACCCACTGGCAAAGCAAAGCCTGGTGACATTTGTTTCGCGTGCGGTCAGCAAGGTCATTGGAGGTCCCAGTGCCGGGCTAACTCACAACTCGGGTCCTCAAACTTTGGAGGTAAATAGAATCCTACCCGCGAACTTGTCGAACAAGTTAAGTATTTATTTTGTTTATTATACTTATTTATCATGTATCCTTCCAATTTAGAATTTTTAAGAGAAAGAGATTCTAGTTTATTATTAGATTTCGATTATGATCACAATCTATTTCAATATGAGCAGAATTCTGCATCGCCTCTGCTTAAGGGTAGACTAAAGACTAAGCTTGATTATTGGCATACTATTGGGGCCAACAATTTTGTAATTGATACTATCGAATTCGGTTATCGGATCCCTTTTATTAGTACTCCTTGTAGGGCGCTGTTTCATAACAATAAGTCAGCTTTGGAAAATGCATCCTTTGTCGAGTCGGCTGTATCTGAATTAGTTGGCAATCGCTCAGTGGTTGAGGTGCCTTTTGTCCCGCATGTTGTTAACCCGCTCTCCGTTTCTGTACAATCGTCTGGCAAGAAAAGGCTTATTCTCGATTTGAGACATGTCAACCAATCCATTTGGAAGCAAAAGTTCAAGTGCGAAGATTGGAGAGTCTTGTTGTGTCAATAAGGGCGATTTCCTTCTCAGTTTTGTTCTTAAGTCTGGTTATCACCATTTTGATATTTTCCCCGACCATCAGACATTTTGGGGTTTTTCCTGGGGTTTTTCCGGTTCTGTCAAATATTTTTGCTTTACAGTTTTTCCTTTTGGTCTTAGTTCGGCCCCTTACATTTTCACCAAATGCCTTAGACCTCTTGTTAAGTTTTGGAGTTTTAATGGTATTAAAATAGTTGTTTCTCGACAACGGGTGCGGCAAGGGTGAGTCATTGCAAACTGCCAAGGGGCATTCATTGTTTGTGCAGACATGGTTAAGTAATGCAGATTGGTTCGACCAAATAGAACCTTACAAAAAAAAACACGATTCAACTCGCATCCGACATGTTTGCTCTTTCCCTTCCACCCAAAAAAGGCCTGAGAGCTTCCCGGAAACCTTGAGAGGCCTGGAGCGAGGCTGCCACAGGAAGTGGCCGCTCCATCCTCCCCCCCAGTGAGTTTACGAACCTAAAGGAATGACCATTACAGCAGTTACTAGGTTTGATAACGACAACAAGCAGGCTCTAGACAAAAGGATGTCTCAAGTGTTTACAGTCTTTATAAGGGCCTTTACTGTTCATTTAGTCAAGTAGACGCTTCCAATAAGCACAGCTTAGCAGCTGGGCGCATCAAGATTCCATTTGGAGTCTTCACTTCTGCCATACGCACTCTGCCATCACTCCCTAGGAAAGTCTTGAGAATCCGTCCGAGAGGCCAGTGCGAGTGAGGGGCATATCATTCTTCAGGAGGATAAGATCCCCTTCTTGCCAATTTATCTGTTCTTTATTCCACTTGGAAGGTAAATACTCCTTACGCCACCGACGCCACAGCATATTGGCCAGGGCCTGCGCCATTCTCCACCGCTTGCGACTGTTAACTTCTCGCTCCTCAAATTGGCCTGGAGGGTGTTAGGAGATGCTCTTCCAATCAGAAAGTGGTTTGGTGTCAATGCTTCGTAGTCGTTCATGTCATCACTGACTGAAGTTAGCGGGCGGCTATTTAGTACAGCCTCAGTCTCAACATGAACTGTATGGAGTGTCTCCTCTGGCATAACCTGGTCATTAATGACAGTCTTCATGGCTCTCTTGACTTGCTTTACCAGTGACTCAAAGATTCCTCCCATATGAGTGGACGATGGTGGGTTAAAGAACCAGCTGATCCCTTGGTGGGCTAGCTCATCAGCGATGCTTTCTTGACTTAACGACTTCAATGCTTCCTCTAATTCTCTCTTAGCCCCAACAAAATTAGTTCCATTGTCGGAACGCATCGTCTTGGGATTGCCTCTACGGCTTCGAAATCTCCTCAACGCCATGATAAACGAATCAGTACTTAAGTCTCCGGCTACCTCTAAATGGACCGCACGGGTGGTAAGACACGTAAAGATGCAACCCCATCTTTTCTCGGTGCTTCGCCCTCTCTTAACGCTCATGGGACCGAAATAGTCCACTCCGGTATTTGTAAACGGAGGTTCAAAAAGCGCAAGTCTCTCTCTGGGTAGGTCTGCCATCACAGGCACTTTGGGCTCAGTTCTCCTTCTCCTACAGTACAGGCAATCATTGATAATCTTCCTAGTAAGCGATTTTCCTTGGGGAATCCAGAACTTCTGACGCACAAGGGCCAGAGTATGTTCTCTCCCAGCATGCAGATGTTTCTCATGAAGGTCTTGAACCAGGAGTTTTGAAATTGGATGTGCTGGGGAAAGAATCACTTGGTGCTTTGCCTCGAAGGTATGGAAGCTTTGTTGAGACGACCTCTGACTCTGATAACTCTGCCTACGAAAATGGGTTGCAGGGGAAGTAGTGAACTGTTGTGGGGTATTGCTCTGTTGGCTTGAAGATCTTCATCGTCTTCTTTGAACGACTCAATCTGAGCTAACTGGCATAACACTAGGGAGGCCTCTTTAAGATCATCGGCACACAACGTCTTCCCCTGTCACTCTGAGGGTGGACATTTCTTCTTTGCTTTACACTTCAACTTGTACTTGTATCTATCCACCAAGCGTGCACACGCACCAGCTTCCTCCAGGAAGAGTATCTCTCCCATGCGACCTTGCTCACACTGGGGATAACTGACGTTGTTAGGACTGAAGCCTGTACTTCCAGTTCGCTGTCATCAAATTCCAGAGCACTTTTGCTTCTTGGCCACTGGTCTTCAGTAAGCATGAGGAATTTGGGACCATTGATCCATCGACACTCAGGGGTCAAATCACACATTTCGATCCCTCTTGTGCAGTCATCTGCCACATTTATCGAACCTGGCACATGGTGCCACTTCCTAACGTCAGAGTTAGAAGTAATTTCAGCGACTCTGTGTGACACCTAAACGCTGAATCGCCTGTGAGTGTTCCTAATGTAGTGGAGCACAATCTCTCAGTCACTCCAGAGGTACATATCATCAACTTCAAAGTCGATTTCTTCCAATATCTTCGACTTCAGCCTGACTGCTATCACTGCAGCTTGCAGTTCGAGGCGTGGTATAGTCAAGATCTTGATCGGAGCTAGTCTTGTCTTACTCATGATGAAACTCACATTTACACGTCCAGAAGTAATTGTTCGGAAATAGGCCACGGCTCCATAGGCAATCTCTGAGGCGTCACAAAACACATGTAGTTGCACATCTTGGCATTCATCACGGTGGAATCCATACCACCTGGGAACTGCAATAGTCTGAGATGGCTTCAAACCATCTTTCCAGCGTTGCCAGCTCTGAAGAATTTCAGCAGGTAGCTCTCCATCCCAGTCTATTTCACGCCTCCACAGTTCCTGTATGATCAGCTTTTCCTTAATCACGTATGGCGCAGCAAAACCAAGGGGATGAAACACGCTACTTGCGGCACTCAATATTCCCCTCTTAGTGTCAGGAAAGCCACTCTGCACTGGTTGCAAACACAGGGAATCTTGTTCTGTGTACCACTTGACACCGAGGGCTCTTTCTTGTGGCAGCTCAGTACAATCAAGGTCAACAGTGTTACATGCCACTTCAGAGGAGGGGATCGCTGCCAGGACCTCTCGACTGTTCGACATCCACTTTGTGAGTCTGAATCCTCCTGTTCCTAGGAGTTCAATTAGCTGCTTGGCTAAGTTGGTAGCACCATCAGAATTTGTTTTCGAGGATAAAAGATCATCCTTGTAAAAGTTACGCAGAACGGAATGAACTGCATCTTCACTAAACTTCGCTGTCTGATCAAGGACAGTCCTTTGTAATGCATAGTTGGCACAACAGGGTGAGTCGACAGCACCAAACACATGCACTGTGAATTGGTACTCATCTGGAAGTCTAGTTTCATCTAAATCTCTCCACAGAAAACGCAACGAGTCCCTATCTTCTTCACAAACTCCGACTTGATGGAACATTTGCTACACATCTGCCATAATGCCGATCGTTCCACTTCTAAAACGCATTAGGATTCCTACTAAATTATTGAGCAAGTCAGGACCAGTGAGCAGCTTGTCATTCAGGCAAACTCTGTCATACTTTGCGGCTGCATTAAAGACGACACGAACCTTCCCTGGTTTGTTGGGGTTCAGTACTGCA
>BLFK01000652.1:290744-304249 GCA_014634185.1 Astreopora myriophthalma | reverse complement strand
TACCACGTCTTTGAGGTCACTTCCTTTGACTCCTCAGGTGTCAATTTCTAAGCATGTCCTTTACTGATATAACTGTTTATCACACGCTGGTACTTCCCTGCCAGCTCTGGATTCTTCTTAAGTTTCCTTTCAGTAGAATGGACACGTGAAACAGCCATAGCGCGATTGTTTGGCAAATTTGGTTCGCCTTTCCACAACAATGCTGTTTTGTTGTGGCCTTCTTCTTTCACTGTACTGCTTTCTAATATTGACAGAGCTCTTCTGTCTTCAGCTGACATGCCAGAATCAGAGGGGGCTTGCTTGGTTGCGTACGAGTCTAACTCCCAAAATCGCTCAATTTGGTTCTGCAGTTGAGTTTCTTGATCAGTTACAAGGAAGTTGGCATTGACTGTGTCACAGTGTCCATTGTCCACATTTCCGAACAGGGTCCACCCCAAGAGGGTTTTTACAGCAATAGGCTCATCCCGTCGCCCTTGGCGAACTTCCAGGGGAATCAGTAAGTGAGCCATGTCAGACCCAATGAGAACTTTCACATCACCACCATCGAGTTCAGGAAGGTCAATGTTCAACAAGTGGTTCCATTGTTCGCTCGCCTTTTCCTTCGACACCTTGACAGATGGGACATTGAGTTTGTCAATAACCCATGCTCCCTGTACAGAAATCAGTTGTGGATGGTCTTTACATGACAAGGAGAAGCTTACTCTGCTTAAGTTGTGGATCTTGGCATCAGAGCCAACTGTATTTAAACTAAGCTGGTGTGTCTCACCCTCAAGTTGCAGGTGGTCTGCTAAGTCCTTTCTAATCAAGGTCGAGTCGCTCCCAGCATCAAGGGCAGCATACGTGTCGACTACACCACGATGGCTATGGATTTGAACCGGAAGGACTTGAAGGAAGACCTTTCTCCGAGGCTGAACACTCACTTGGTTGATGCTTCGCGGGACATCGGATGGAAGTAGAGGGGAACTTGTGTTGGGTACTAGTGGTCGAGCACTCTCTTTTGGGGAGATTGATGACTGAATATCAGTGCTTTCGCTGTAAGCTGGACTATCAGTATGTGGGTCGCTTTGACGATCTTCATTCAGGAGAGTGTGATGTGGTCGGCTGCAGTGCTCTCTAAGACAACGGTTTGTACTTGGACATTCTTTTGATTGATGGTTTGCTCTCAGGCAATTAAAGCAAAGTCTGTGCTCCCATGCAATTTGTTTCCTTTCCTTCAAGACTTTGGACTTAAAAACAGGACCAAATGCAACACGGTGTCTGTCTGAACAAACAACGCACTTTTGTTCACTAACATGGACTGAGTTCCCCACCTCCTTCTTGCGCAGCTGCACTTGAGATGGTTTAGGAGGCTTGGTAGTCGTAGCAAGAGAATGCAGCTTCAAATTTGGCTTTGGTCTCGTACATGATTGTTTCTTGTTCCACTCTTCGCATATGTAATCTTCAAGTGGGTTGAATAAGGTGTCAACTCTTTTGCAAAGCCACTTCTCAAATCCTAGCAGGGTAGCTCTCTCAACATGACCATCAATATGTTCGTACCATCTCACTCTGAGGTTAATGGGTTACCGCATGGTAGCCCTACTTAGATTCTCAGGTGTTAAGAGTATAGCAGACTGGCCCATCTTGACGCACCAGGTAGTGCAAGCTTTCACTTGATAATAATAATCACGCAATGCCTGTCTATCATTTGGAGTCACACAAGAGTTATCAAGCACGTTCTTTAAGTAGGCTGATGCTACACTGCTGGGGTTCCCAAACTGTCGTTTTAGTGTTTTGAGGGCGGTTGGGTAACTATGGCCAGTCACACCTAAACTTTCTACGGCTTTCCTCGCTTCACCGCCCAGATTTTGGAATAGATAAGACATTCGATCTGAGTCAGTCAGTGTTGTCTTATTATGGATCTGGTCACGAAATCTCTCAATAAACTTGGGCCACTCAATTGGCTTGCCTGTAAACTTGAAAAGCACAAGTGGTGGTAAGCGTTGCTGTTCTTGTGCTCGGAGCAGAGCTATACCGGAATTTGTTAGTGAGCTATTGAGACCTTCCGCAAAAACGGTTTCCTGGCCATCTATCAGCCTGTCAATGAATGCATCTACAGGTTCTCCCGTAGGGTCTACTTGAGCTGGTCGATGCAGAGGCTTTGACTTAACCTGACTTGAGTGGGGAGTTAAAGTACTTCTGGAAATTGGGCCCCACAACGGTGTGCTACTTGTGCAAGAGTAATTCAATGGACTTTCAAACTTTGGATCATGAGGGGAATAGGCTTGGAAACTATTACTGACAGCAGGTGATGTACCAACACATGTAGGTCTTGACAACAAAGTAATGTCTTGAGGAGTTTGGCCACTCAATCTTTCTGAGTACTCGATTTCAGGTTTTGTTGACCAAGTAACTGATGTGTACGTATAGATTACTATAGCCAACCAATGGTTGGGGGAAGTTCACATAATGGCATGATGACACTGTATTTGTTTGAGGATCTGACCCTAAACTCACAGGAGTAATTATATGCTGATATATATATTCGCTTCCTTGACCGAATGGGTCTGGCTGAGGTGGCTTTAGGGTAGAACTGGCTTCACTGACTTTAATAAGTGATGTCTGAACTGTAGTTGAGGTGCACCCACCACTGTTAGGTGCATAAAACTCTAAAACCTTTGGCGGTAAACACTTGGAAACTGCATTTACTGGAGTATTTGCATACGACATGACAACTTGTTTGTCATATTGCAGAGGTGTATGATCTGATGTTTTGAGTTCTTGGGAAACATATCCCGATGTCATTCCAGGTTTCAACTCAGTACATGGGTTTGAAAAATTATCCTTACTTTCGGCATCAGTGTTCACTAAATATTGTTTCAGAGGTGTTATCGTTTCACTGACCTTGCTGTTTTGGTTCTTTTCGGCGTTTCTTTCGTGGAATTCTTGCCCTATTATTTCGTGTTCGAGTTAGGCTAATTCGGCATGATTCTGGGCCGAGATGACTGTGTTTTCGCTCTCTCTTTTCTTTCGAAGAAGCTCGGACTCCCGTTTCCGATATTCGAGTTTTAGCTCCAACTCCCTTTGCGCCATTTCTTCGCGAAATTCCTCCTCACGGACTTGATTTTCTCGCCTCACTTGTTCGGCTAACTGTTTTGCTTGCAGCTTTGCGACGGCAGCTTTTATTCGTGCTTCTCGCTTTCTCTTCGACGAGACTGACGAGGACTTTGACTTGACGGAATCATTCTGACTTGAGACTTGACTTATCGAGTCTTCAGGACTTATTTCAGGACTGTTTCGAAGCGGGGATATCACACATTCATCCACCGAATGCCACGTACTTTTGAGGCTCATCCTCAAGCGGCTAGTTTCTCGTATTTGGACTCGAAGGACCAATTTTGGTTAGACCAAATAAAACCTTACAAAAAAACACGATTCCACTCGATCCGAAATGTTTGCTCTTTCCCTTCCACCCAAAAAAGGCGCGAGAGCTTCCCGGAAACCTTGAGAGGCCTGGAGCGAGACTGCCACCGGAAGTGGCCGCTCCACAGGTTTTGTGGCTAATTCCACTAAATCACTATGGGAACCTATCCAGTTACCTGTGTGGTTGGGTTTGAACTGGAATCTTGTTTCTGGCTCGATTTCTATCACAGAAAGGCGTATTTTCAATTTATTGCTCTCATAGACAAATTTCTTCAATCGGCGCCGTACGTTACGGCTCGGGATTGTGCCTCACTCGCAGGCCACATTATGTCCATGTCTCCAGTCTTAGGTAGTTTGACCTGTCTTAAGACCCGTTTTCTGTGCAAAGTCGTAGAATCCAGATCTACATGGGATTCTCGCTTCAATATCGGGCTTCATAATGACTACCTTTCAGAAATATTTTTCTGGAAAAACAATATTGTTAGCCTTAATTCCAGAACCATAGTGCCCTATCAGGCGCCTTTTTTACTGAGCTTTTCAGATTCTAGTAACGTAGCCTGTGGTGCTTACCTTGTTGGCACTGAGGAAGTTTCCCACCGTATGTGGAGCTCTTCTGAGGCAGAGAAGAGCTCTACATGGAGAGAACGCAAAGCTGTGCATTTTGCTTTAACATCATTCAAGGATTCTGTTCAGGGCAAGTCAGTTAAATAGCATTCTGACAACCAAGGGGCTGTCCGTATTGTTTATATAGGGAGTCCTAACGCAGAATTGCATGCTATTGCGCTTGATATTTTCGATTTCTGTCGAAATTTCAATGTTCGGTTTGTTTCTCAATGGGTTCCAAGAGAGCTTAATGCTTGTGCTGATGATATCAGCAACATTATCGATTTCGACGACTGGTATACTACCCAAGGGTTTTGTGCCTATTTTGATAATATCTGGGGCCCCCATACTGTCGATAGATTTGCGAACGCATTCAATGCCCATCTTTCTAGATTTAATTCTAGGTTTCGTGTTCCGGGTTAGTTGGATTTTCGCCGAGTGGCGTGTTCCAGATTTTGCACAGTGCCTCTTGTA
This sequence comes from Astreopora myriophthalma, assembly GCA_014634185.1. NCBI lineage: Eukaryota > Metazoa > Cnidaria > Anthozoa > Scleractinia > Acroporidae > Astreopora > Astreopora myriophthalma. The sequence continues at coordinate 299,773 of BLFK01000652.1, read as the reverse complement.
TATTCATTAAGATTGATTTTTATTCGATGTTTTTTCATGACATTTATTTTTGCAATGTTTTCCCATAAATTTTGTTAGAGGTGTTTTGCAGCCTAGTTTTCAGCATGTTGAAGACAGTCGACTCCAGGCTTTGATTCAAGTTCTCCCGGCAGTTCTTCTCAAAAGTAAAACCGTCAATACAACTACGAAATATGAGAGAGGTTTCAACGCGTGGAGAAAATGGGCTTCGCATTTTAAAGAGATTGTTATATTTACCTCTTCTAGTGTGTATGTTTTTCAGTTTTTTCTTAGTTTAATTCAAGAATCTGTTTCTTGTAGCATTATTGATGAAGTTCATTATGGCCTTAAGTGGTTTCACGATTTAGCGGGTCAGCCCGACCCATGTAATTCGCCAGTTGTTATTCAATTATTGGAATCTGCTAAAAGGCTCCTCAGTGTTCCGGTTAAAAAGAAAGAACCGGTTACTCCTGAGGTTATCCAGCGCTTGGTTGCACATTACGGTTCCGCTTCTGCTAGTTGAGCTGATTTACGTTTGCTTATGTTGTGTGTCTTGGGTTATGCAGGAGTTTTTCGCTTTAACGAGTTAGTTCAATTGCGCAGGTGTGATTTTCAATTCGAAGATTCTTTCATGAGAATTTTCGTTCAACGTAGTAAGACTGACATCTATAGAGACGGATCTTGGGTTGTCATTGCTAAGACTTTCAAGCCTACTTGTCCCGTACTTCTAACTCTTCGATACTTTGCAGTTGCTTCTTTTCCAGAAGACAGTGAAGACTTCATCTTTCGTCCACTTACTTTCTGTAGTAGTAATGGATCTTACAGATTCCGCGGTTCTGTTGCATTGTCCTATTCTAGGGCGCGCGAGATAGTCCTTTGCGCTTTTGAGGCCATTGGCCTTTCTAGACGAGATTACGGTCTTCATAGCCTAAGAGCTGGAGGTGCCTCTGCTGCGGCAAACGCTCAGGTTACGGATAGATTGTTTAAGAGGCACGGTCGATGAAAATCAGATAAAGCCAAGGATGGCTACATTAAGGATTACATTCTTTCTTTGTTGTCTGTTTCTTTGTCATTGGGTATTTAATTTATTTTCCCGTTCTTTTAGTTCGATTTATACACGGCTCGTGTTGACACACCCCATAGGTGGTTGCTTATTACATGGTAAATATATTATATTCGGTTGAGCGGGGCAGAGAATTAGAATATAACAACCATTACAAGGTAGCTCATTTATTAATCTACCAAAAGAGCTGAAAAATGCTGCTAAAGGATTGATAAACCTCAAGAATAAAGATAATGAATGCTTTAGATGGTCGCATATATGACATTTAAATCAACAATCAAAAGATCCTCAGAGAATAAAGAATACTGACAAAGATGTCATTAATATAATAATAATAATACTTTATTTATATAGCGCTGATTACATTACAATGTCCAAGAGCGCTTTACAAGTTCCAAAAATAATAATAGTAATAATAACACTAATATACAAATAGAAGAATAGGATAATACAAAGTGTAAAATAATAAAAATCAGTAATTAGTAATATTTAAATATGTACTCGTAGCTAACAAAAAAATGAACTCTTAAAAAGATGTGCCTTAAGTTTCCTCTTAAAAGTGTCAATAGAGTCACACTTCCTAATTTCTAAAGGAAGACTATTCCATAATCGAGGTGCACTACCAGAGAAGGCACGTGAGCCATACGTCTTAAGATTAAATTTGGGCTCATGCAGGAGCAATTGCGTAGACGATCTGAACATACGCCTTGGAACATAGGCTTCTAATAATTCACTTAAATAACTAGGTGCTTAAGTATTAACTACTTTAAATGTAAACAATAAAATCTTAAATATTATCCTCTGCTCTACTGGTAACCAATGTAATTCTATCATTAACGGTGTGATATGATCAAATTTCCGACAACGAGCAATAACTCTAGCAGCAGAGTTTAAAACATATTGTAAACGCTGAATAAGAAAGTTAGGCAAACAAAAGTGCATTACATGAATCAATCCGAGAAGTAACAAATGCATGCATTAAAGTTTTTACAGTATCGTAACTCAAAAACTTTCTAATCGTAGCAATGTTCCTAATACGATAAAAAGCTACTCTACAAATGTTCTTAATATGTTCATCAAAGACGAGATAGCAAGATCACCTATATTCATGGCATCGAGAGGAGGAGCAGGTCTATGCTTAGCGTGGAGAATGAGTAGTTCAGTCTTGTCACTGTTGAGTTTAAGGTTACTATGAAGCATCCAACGTTCAATGGCACATATACACATGACTCCAGAGTAGAATGGGAGCGTTCAATATCACTAGTAATAGATGACTTAAATGACATGTACAACTGGGTGTCATCGGCGTACATGTGAAAACGTACACCATTGTTACATATTTCACAACATGAACGCCATGTTGAACAACGGCTCATAAAGCGCGGTATTTTAATCTCATTGGTCAGCGGTTTTGCCATACATAACATCCCCTTTCCCTAACAACAACAACAAAACAAAAGATTAAAGATGCATTTAAACATTAGCTAAACGGTGTCTGTCAGTGTTCACATGCAACGACTGTCCACAGCTCCTTTACAACTTAGCTACAAGTCTAGCTTGACTGGTTTCTTGACTCGTCTGCCACTCTGAGTTATGTACGGGGCTGAGTCCTTGGCCTCCGCTGTGTCAAATGAGCTTAGTACACCTTGAGTTGGGCTTTCCTGGGTAGCTGGGGGATCTGAATGGTGGTCCTGTGCTGCACACTTCATGCGTGTGCTTGCCTGGAATGTTGGCACTGCATGTGCATTTCCCAGATCAGGTTCCGGCTGCGGGATGGCATTTGCATGGCGCGTCCAGAATCCAGCGTGAGACCTAGAGGAGTCGGTTCTCAGGGCCACTCTATTTCGTCTGATTCTTCGGCCACCTACGTCTAATATATACGACCTAGGTGAGGCATCTTGCTGCACTACTGTGGCTGCTCTCCACTCCTTTGATCCAGGCTCTGGTTTCACTCTTACATGGTCGCCAGGTCTGAGTGGCAGTAGCTCTTTGGTACACTGGCGGTCATAGTAGTACTTCTGCTGTTCCTTGCTATGTTTCATTCTGGACTTTATGTCTTGCATGTTGTATGCTTCAGGCTCCAGTAGACCACGTGCTATTGGCAGTGTTGTTCTTAGCCTGCGTCCCATGGAAAGCTGAGATGGAAACAGGTCGATCCCTGGAATTGGGGTGGCTCTGTACTCTAGTAGTGCTTTCTCCTTGTCTCTGTGTTTTCTCCACAGCGACTTCACCGTTTTTACGGCTGCTTCAGCTTCGCCATTGGCACGGGGATGCTTTGGACTTACTAGGACATGTTCAAAGCCGTAGCTTTTAGCAAAGGTCTCAAATTCTTTGCTTGCGTACTGGACACCACAGTCGGTGACTAGTTTTGCTGGAATGCCATGTCGACTGATATGTTCCTTCAGGGTTCCAATGGTCTCCAGGGATGTGAAGTCTTTCAGTTTGGTCACCTGTACTTAGAATAATAGTCAACTAGTACCAGGTACTGTTCTCCTTCGAAGGCGAATATGTCTGACGCAGCTATTTCGCAAGGTAGATCTGGGACAGGACTTGGAATGAGTGGCTCTTTTGGCTGCGCAGGGGCGTAATCACGGCACATGGTGCAGTCTTTGACTTTTTCTTCTATCTGTGCACTCATCCCGGGCCAGTAAAGTGCTTCTCTGGCTTTTTGCTGGCATTTTACAATTCCAGCGTGCGTTCCATGTATTAGCTCCAGCATGGCTGGCCTCATGGACGGGGGTACTACGATCCTCATTCCTCTGTATATCACACCATCCAAAACTGCAAGCTCATCACGAGTGTTCCAGTATTGTCGGATGCTGTGTGGGACCTGTTGCTTTGTTGCTGGCCACCCGGCTTGAATGATAGCGTACAGCTCATGGAGCTCGTTTGCTGTGTTTTGCTGGAGGTCTGCATACTTTGATTCTGAGATTGAGATTCTTTCCAGCATGTTTACTTGAATTTCATCTTCTTCCAGTGGTTCTTCATTCAGACTTGTTCGGCTAAGGGTGTCCGCGAGGACTTGCTTCTTGCCTGGGAGATACTCCACTTTAAGGTCATAGCCACTCACTTTCAGAATCATGGCCTGCAATCTCAATGGTGCTGTTGCCATAGGCTTGTGGAGTATTGTCTCTAGGGGCTTGTGGTCAGTCTGCACCACGGTAGTTTTCCCTAGAATGTACTCACTGAATTGGCCTACCCTCTTGCAGAAGGACCTCACCCACCGCACTCTTACTGGCATCACATTGTATCGTCACTTCCTTTCTGACATCATAGTAGGCTAAGACTGGAGCTTCACAGCACATATCCTTTAATTTCTGGAATGCATCTGCTTGTGGCTTGTCCCAGTGGAAGAGTACATCCTTCCTGGTGAGCTCCCGCAGTGGCGTTTCAATTTCTGCAAGCATCGGAAGGAATTTGGCAAGGTACTGAATAGATCCCAGAAACCGACGCACATCCCCTTTTGTTTCAGAAGGTGGCATGTCCCTCATAGCTCTCACTTTTTCCGGATCTGGTTTAGGTCCCTCGGCTGAGATGATGTGACCTACATATTGAACTTGCTGTTTTCGCACTCTAACCTTCTCAAAGTTTAACTTGAGGTTGTAGCTCCTCGCATGGTCGAGCACTTTCTCTAGTACTGAATCATGATGGGCAATGTCTCGTCCTGCGATCAGTACGTCATCCATGATGGCAAATGCATGATCTATGCCCTCCAGCATTTCATCCATGGCCCTTTGGTACATTTCTGGAGCCGATTTGATTCCAAAAGGCAGTTTCAACCATCTGTATCTGCCAATTGGAGTGTTCATTGTTGTCAGTAGACTGGACTTATAGTCTAGTTTCATTCCCACTCTTGGCATCAAGGACAGTGAACACTTTGGCGTCAGGTATCTTCGCTGCAATTTCTTCTACGGGGGGAATTGGGTAATGTTCCAGTTTCACTGCTTTATTTACGTCCCCTGGGTCTAGGCAGATCCTGATCTTCTCACCTCGACTTGACAGCACCATAGAGTTAACCCAATCAGTGGATTGTGTAACTTTGGCTAGATGCCCTTCCCGCTCCATTTCCTTAAGCTTGGCCAAAATCTTGGGAAGAAGTGCAGCTGGTTGTCTTCGAGGATCATGTACCACAGGCGTTGCAGTGGGGTCAATCTTTAGGGAGTAGGTTCCCGGCATAGCTCCAGATGCGCTTTGCAGATCCGGGTGCTGGTCCAGTAGTTCTTTCAGGTCTGTATCTACATGTATATTGTGTACTCGCTGGACCAAGTTGAGGGCTTGGCAAACTTTGCCTGACAATATTGGTTTCTGCTTACTATCTATGACATAGAAGTTCACATCTAACCACCTGTCCTTGAATCTCACAGGAAGGGTAACATAACCCATTGGAGTGATTCGGTGTTGGCTATACGACACTAAGGTCTTCTTGGTTTGCTTGATTTGGGCATTTGGTGCTACGTTTTTGAGATGCATGGTGGTAATTACACTTGCACAGGCACCAGTGTCAAGCTGACAATGGAGGGTACCATTGCCAACTTGTAGGACCTCCCACCATTCATCGCTTTTACAGGCGTTTTGCTTGTCCTTGATGCCATTCGTCCTCAGGCTCGCTACATGTAGTAGGTTCATATTACTGTCAGGACCCTCCTCATCACTAGAATCTCCGTGATAGTCCATTTCATCCAGCAAGTTGACGTTGCTTTTCTTACTTCTGCACACTTGGGCAAAATGTCCAATTTTCTTACATTTCTTGCACAATTCATTTTTGGCTGGACATTTTTCCTGTGGTTTGTGAGCGCTGTATCCACACCTATCGCATTTTTGAGGCTGTCCATTGCTCTCTTTGGGAGCCTTCGGTTTCCCGGGCTTTTTGGGCCTTCGAGATGAGCCATTCCGCCATACAAGTTTATTGACCTCCACTCTCGGGTCTTCGCTGGACATAACTTGCATTCCATCCTTGGTCGCCTCAAACATCCGGCCGATGTCAATTGCTGTCTCCAGGGTAAGGTTTTTACTCTTCTCTAAGCAGCGTTGCCGTACTCGTTCGTCCAGTGATTTACATGCGATGGCATTCCGAATTAACTTGTCCGTTTCTGTCATGTCTAGACCTCGGGCCAGCAGCTTAAGATCGGTGACAAAGGAGACGAAAGTCTCCCCTTGTAATTGGCGTCTTCCGTCAAATTTGACCGCCGCCATTATCGGCTTCTTCTTGGCTTCGAGGTGTGTTTTGAATTTTCCGACGACTCTTTCGAGTATGTCCTTTTCCCTGACATTTTGTGCGCTTTCTCCTGATCCAACTCGCACAGTTTCCCACTGGAAGGTGAGGTAAATTTCCCGTACTTTATCGCCGACGAAGCTCATCAGGTTGCATATTTTCTCCTTCTTGGTGCATTTGCTGAGCGGTCCACCGAACGTGAACTCGCAGTGTTGATAAAACCTTTCCCATTCTTTACTCAGGTCCGAAGCGGTCCAGTTCATTCTTGGCTAGTTGAACGACGAATTAGCATATCCTTCAGCCATTTCGCTCCGTTTGCTTCTGTACGGTGGCGCTCGAAATCCCACTATTTTGACACCATGTTACATATATCACAACATGAATGCCATGTTGAACAACGGATCATAAAGCGCGGTTTTTTTAATCTCATTGGTCAGCGGTTTTGCCATACATAACAACCATACCCTCGTAGTATATCACCAAGTGGAGCAGTGTACAACAGGTACAGAAACGGTCCTAGAGTAGAACCTTGAGGGACTCCAAACATCACGTCACGACAGGAAGATCTTGAGTTGTTAATGCATACAAACTGCGTACGCCCCCTGAAGATAAGACTCAAACCATGACAAAGCAGTTCCTTTAATTCCAAAACGATCGGATAATCTTGACAATAAAACTTGATGGTTCACCGTATCAAACGATGCAGAAAGATCTAAGAAAAGCAGCATAAGACAATTATCATTGTCAATTTCAATGAGAATATCGTTCTCTACTGTGATTACCATAAACAATTACCAGTACCATTCATTATCTATGCTGTCTTTGAAGCTATAACAGAAAAAAATACGAGGATGCCAACCAAACAATGATAAATCATATACAGAGGCCTATTAAAACCATACTGATTGTGGATATCGGTATAAAGTTGTCTGTTGTTATGATGACAAATACAGTAAAGCATTACAAATGTACAGAGGTCAAAATGCTGTGAATCAATTTATGGAAAAAATGTTAGAAGAGGTTAAGTACTGTCCAAAAAAAAAACAACAACAACAAAAGAAAAAACATTTAAGAAGCATTTCAATAAAAAAACACTTCAAATGACTGAAGAAGATGAACAAAATTTTAACAAAGCCAAAGAATGCCATATTTGTGGCAAATCACACACTGAAAAAGATATTAAAGTCAGAGACCACTGTCACATTACTGGTTTATACAGAGGATCAGCTCATCAAGATTGCAACATAAATTTTAGGCTGACTGATGAAATACCTGTAATATTTCACAATCTTCATGGTTATGATAGTCACTTTATTATGCAAGAAATTGGTAAAATTGCTAAAAAGCATACATACAAAAATGAAAAGAGTGAAATAAAAGAGATGACTATTAATGTCATTCCAAATAATATGGAGAAATACATGGCATTTATGTTAGGTAAGCATTTAGTGTTTATTGATTCATTCCAGTTTATGAGTTCAAGTTTGGATAAACTAGTTAATATGCTACCTGAAGAAGCATTCAAATACACAAAAGAAGTCTTCAAGAAACAGAATAAATTAGACTTCATAAAAAAGATGATTACATGAATAGTTTTGATAAATTCAATGAAACACAATTACCATCTAAAGATCCATTCTACAGCATTCTTAATGATCAAGATACAACTGATAAACAATATACACATGCAAATAAAGCATGGGATACATCCAGATTGAATCATATGGGTGAATACCATGATCTGTATCTTAAAGCTGACATACTATTACTGTCTTGAAGACATGTATGCTGCGCTACAAGTTAGATCCAGTGCATTATTTCACTAGTCCAGGACTCTCATGGGGTGCTTTGCTTAAGATAACTAACAGTTACAACTGATGACAAGCATAGACCAATTTCAGTTCATAGAAAAGGGATTAAGAGGTGGTATTTCATATATAACTAATCGTTATGGTAAAGCAAATAATAAATACAGGAAAAATTATGCTAAAAATAAAGCCTCAAAGTATATCATGTATTTAGACACAAATAATTTCTACGGATGGGCTGTGTCTCAATATTTACCAACTGGTAATTTTAAATGGATGAGTGAAAAAGAAGTTGAAAAGATAGATTTAGGTAAATACACTGAGAACAGTAAAAAAGGATTAATACTAGAAGTTGATATTGAATACCCAAAAAAGTTACATGATTTGCATAATGATTACCCACTAGCTGATCAAAAAAATCAAGATAACAAAAGATATGCTATCAGATTATTGTTAAACTATCAGACAAAAATATATTACAACTGGACAAGTCAAAAAACTGATTCCAACTCTATTAGATAAAGAAAAATATGTTCTACATTTCAGAAACTTACAATTCTATGTTGGTTTAGGATTAAAAGTAAAAAAGGTCATAGAGTATTACAATTCAATCAGTCTTCATGGTTGAAGCAATATATTGATTTTAATACGCAGAAAGTAACCGACGCTAAAAATACATTCGAAAAGAACTTTTTCAAGTTCACGAATAATAGTGTATTTGGTGAAACCGTGGAGTGTGCATGCGCCGGTTCAATGACCGGCTGCTTAGTTTCTTAGGTCCTTTTAAATTTTGTTTTATTACTTGTCTAGAAGTCATTTTCAATTCCAAGATCTACCAGATTCTCGTAAGAGCCTGGAAATGTGAATGATGTCACTATATTCAAGAAATTTTCTCCTATCGTTGCGTTTTTGGTGGAAAGTTCCTTTGCAATGTGGAAGTCAGCCCACG
>BLFK01000652.1:278244-285744 GCA_014634185.1 Astreopora myriophthalma | reverse complement strand
CATTGCTTGCAAAACAGGTACAGAGAAAGGGTAAATGTTGGAAGCTTTGGGAAGAGCTTGTTTCTTTCTCGCAGTGCCTTTTGGATGGGTAGTCATACCAGACCGCAGCGTCATGTTACCCCCGCGTTGATTGTTTACTCTTTTCTTGCGATGCAACGCTTGTGAAGTCATGTCTTTAATTGAAATCTTCTAGCAATGGTTCATCTGTTTTATAGGCGTTCTTATCCACGTAAATCACAGGATATGTATGCGGCGTCGGAAGGATTTTTAGTTCGCAACCGTTGAATGTTTGGGGTACGAGGATGTAGATCCATTACAAGGTAACCAAATGATTGCGATGTAGCGTCTTGGAAACTTTCTCATACCAAAGGAACTCGTCCAGAAAACGCCTGTTGAGCCAATGTCCTAAGCCCCAAAGTATCTCGCGGATTGTTAAACGCAATAATGTAATGAGCGTTTAAAGAGATGCTGCGGGAAAACTTCCCGGGCGGAAAGAGGTTTTGTGTTAGGTAGATGCAAGTGACGTCACAATGATGGGAAACGTTTGTGAACAAATCCAGGATGCGCTCGTCGTCGCTACAGTTTCTCATAAGGTCATCTAACACAAGGATTCCAGGGCGAGAGTGGGGCGGAAATAGAGTGGGAATATCATCGGGAATCCCCTCCGCAAATGTCACTTGCGACAACACTGAAATGACTTACAACCTTGCTGTTCACTATGAATGAAAGATTTATGATTACTATTATTCAACGACTGAAAATAGGCGTGTACACTCTGTGCAACTTGTGCATCGTTCCACTGTGAATCGTATCGCTTAAATTTTGCTTCAATAGTGTTCATGTCCACATTTCGCGCTCGATGAAGTAAATAAAATAAACAGTAGTCTCCACAAACGTCTGACTTTAGCCCCTGCAGGGGTTTGTTATTGTAATACGTAGCTTCCCGCAGAATATGGGTATCCATGTCATATGTCTCAGGAGGAAATCCATAACTGTCGAAGAATTCACTTTCACAAGGCGATTCGAAAAACATGGCCACCCAGTGTGTTCCAGGTTGGGTATGAGGGTCCGTATTTGCAATGACACAGGCTGGATAGGTCGTAACGATGGGCAGTTTGTCGCTCGGGAACACACCTTGTATCAGGGATGTCAATACAGCGTCACGAAGACAGGCTTGCCAGAGTTCTTGAGTAGTATGCATCACGATCGATTTAAGATCCTTGTGACAAATCGTAGATCACTCGTCGATTGCGATCAATTTCCAACTGATTCTGAAATTCTGCGTAAACTATTAAATTGAGAACTGCGACAGTTGGACTGCCAAGTTTCAGGTACAGGTTGACATTGCCCGTTCGATGGGGTATCAAATGATCGGGGTGTCCGCTTCCTGCTGGTGTTAAATCAAATCGGAACAAACCGTAGCCGTTTTCCCAATCCATTCTGTCAATGTCAAGACCGTGACCACAATTCATGTCTCCGCTTCCTGAACACAGCGTGTTGTAGCCATCGATCCTTTTGCCACCCGACAGGTCTAGCGCAGAATAGGGCGTTTCTTCTCCATTAATGGTTAGCTGAATGCCTTGCAGATCAAACAATGCAAAGTTGAATGGATTTCTGGCGAGGCTCCCGTTGAAGGCATCGTTTCGCACTAATCCAAAAATGATGCATTGGGGAATAAGCCCCTGGAAAAGGTCTGTCTCTGTGTGATTCAATACACCTTGAGGGATGATTCTGTCATGTGTGGGGGTTCTAGTTAAGGTATAGATGGCTGGAAGGGCAGTGCTCCCCTTGTGACCTTGCATGATATGTATATGTTCTAGTTTCGTACTGTCTGCTACACGCACTGTGCGCACTCGGAGAGTACTTGACACGATGCTCAGTTTGCAGTTGTTTGGAGTCTCACCACCCATGAGAACAAAGGTGTCACTGTTCAGGTCCACTTTGACTTTGATTTCCATACCGTCAAGCAGCAACTTGTCAATGTTAAACACGTCACAGAGGGGTACTCCGAGCAACCCCACCTCTGTTCCATTGTTCGTAAAGGCTGCTCTTTACTTAAGACCCTTATTATTGTCTGTCGTATTGTCCACTTCCTCCATGTGTCCGGCCGTGTCTTTGTAGTACAGAGCTTTGGTAAAGTAAGATTTCTTGGCCTGTTCCGTAAAGTTCAGTAACGTCTTGATGTAAGCATTGTAAGCTTGAGTGCCTGACTGTTCTGTCACCAGCGTTTCGTTGATCTTGATAGTAAACTGTTTAATAATGGAATGAAGGGTGTTGTTGATCAGAGTGTACTTTTTTCCGTCACCCGTTGGCGACCCATCTTGCTTCGTGATCTTTAACACCAGTCGTAACTCTGTCTTGTTAATGTCAATGTAGTCTGCTAAGGGCTTGATCAAAAACTCAATAGGATTGGTTCCTGTTTGAACCGGTTCGTAATCCACCCATTTGCTACTGACGAAAGACACGTCTGTCACAGGTACATCAAACAACTGCAAGCTTGAATTTCCACCGAGGGCTGAGAGAGGGTGTGCTGCTGCCATGTTTAATCAAATATTAATTTAATCAAATATCTTAAACGTCGATTGGGATGTTTCCGTTTCTTAGGCTGGCGCTCACTGCTTGGTTTCGCTTTTGCCGTACGCTTATATACTTTTCTCCCACGGCCTTGCTGTGTAATGTCATCCATAGTACCGGTGAGTACACTTTTCCCGGCAGCTTTTGCTCTCGATTTGGCAGCTTTCTTTAAAGGTTCACCATTCATGACGTCTTGAACAATTTGCGTTCCCGTTTCCAGTCCAGTATCGAGCAATCGCTTTCCGACTTTCTTCGCTGTTGTTTTCAGAAAGGGCGTCGCTGTACGAAACAGGGATCGAAACATTCCACCTAACCCATTCCATCGTTGACCATAAGGGTGTGTTCCTCCGTAGATACTTATGCTCCCTTTACCTCGCTCTGTAAAGGGTATAACTTGTCGTCGATACGGATAAAATTGATGGTTCATGGGTAGCAACATGTTATCGAATTGGACGGCGTCTAAAATGCAGCGTCACACGTACCGTACCAGAGGCAAATGATATCAGTTGACCCGTATCTCCCCTTATATTGATCGCTACTGATGAAAACACAGATGTACGGAGTCTGTGGTAGGTCGGTAGCTTGACCTCTTCTGTCACGATGTTGCCTGGTTGACCTCGAGGTACCAGTATTCGTAGCACATTGGCTTGGGCGTCTCCTACCACTTGGGACTCAATTAAATCTGAATACACGTAGATGGTTTGAAAAGCGCGCTTCGAAAGCATCCCCCACACCAACTCTTGTTTTCTGTCCAGCGCGGTTGTGTTCGTTAACAAAGTGATGCTCTGATCATCGTTCAGTTTGAGAAACGTCTTGATTTGGTACAGGGCAGGAATCTGAGACTTATGATTCAGATACCCCAAGGCACGGGCTAATGTCTTGGGCAAAGTCACATACCAACCATCAGGCAACTTTAACTCGAAATCATCTTGAACTTTCTCGTGAATGTAAAGACATTCGTTTCCTCCCAGACTTGCAATGGTCTTATTACTTTTCAGATAAATGTCCTTCAAGGCATCATGAAGTCCTGCCAACATGCCGTGTATTACATCTTTGACCGTAATGTAAATGCCAGATGGTAGATGGATGGTCAATATCCAGGGTTCAGGGTCTGTCTTACAAAGCAACGTGTAGGAGAGTTGACGCTCTCGAACATTTTGCCACGTGTATGGGTAAATAATCCTCGTCATGGCCACTTCCCAGTCTTCACTTAGATGTAACTGAGTTGGCGATTGTGTCCTAAACTCTGCCGCCTTGTTTTCGGGATACTGTTCTAGGCTTGCGTCACTGGTCAGTACCATGTAAAAACTGTTTGTCATGACGTTCGACGGCGGAAGTGTAATACCACGTTCACGATACCATCTAGGAATGAAAGTGCCTGACCACAGCCACCTGTTAAATAGATTTCAAAGGTTTGAAATATCTTTGTGCGTAACGGTAGGTAGACAACGTGCTCTCTCTCCTCGAGAAGTGTTTCTCGAAATGTGTCATTGGGCACCATCTCATGCAGAAGCGGTAAACGCTTGTCGCCCACTTGCCAGGGTTCCACGAAGTTGGTTTGTACTTGCAACAGCGTCTGCGTACAAGGGCAGAGAGACAATGACGAAGGAATGACAAAAATGCCGGGAAATGAGATGGAGGTTTGAGGTGGTATGGGACACCACTCGTAACCAAATTTATGCTTAGGTGTGAGGGAGACATCCATGTTTAAACGAACCCCGGGTCTGATTGTCTTTTGGTCCGTAATCCAACCGAGTGCACGAGCAGTTGACACCGTGATCATAATCCATTCATCCAGAGTTGTCAAAGTTACATTCCATTCACCATCCACTGTTATTTCCGTTTTAAATGGTGGGTCAGCCTTGCTCAGACACTGTAGGATTCCGTCTGTCACATCCAGAGCTGTTTGATACTTGCCCTCAGGTAAAGTGAACAATCTGAAGTTATCAGAGCGCCGGAGCATGACGTGAGAATGCTTACAGTCGGCAGGAATGTCAAACAGCGATAGCGGATACACGATATGATGAAGTTCGACCACCCAATCTTCTTCATCTTTCAAATGAACTTGTCGAGGTAGCGCTACACGGATATTCCTCCAAGTAAGACAAAGTCCGGCCAGCGACGTTTCCTCTACAGAGCAGTCAGCATTTGGAACAATTTAGACAAAGACTTTAACATCATTTAAAAAAAGTTGAAAATGTACATGCTAGAGAATTATTTTAATGACCGCTTTTTATAATTTTATTCATTTATCATAATGTGCTTTGTTGTTTAGTATTGAAAAGCCCCCTGGGGAATGCGAATAAAGTATGTATGTTGTATGTATGTATGTGTGTATGTATGTGTGTATGTATGTATGTATGTATGTAACATTCGTAAAAGAGTTGATGTCAAACTTGTGACAAATCAGAAAATTAAATTAATTAAAAACAGCTCAAAACCAACTTATGTTAGCTGTAAAATAGTCAATGAAAATCTAGTAGCCGTGCATAAGATCAAAGAATAAATTACTCATATTAAACAAAAGTATGGTGATGAAGCGCGACTATTGTTCACAGATACTGACTCATTAACATATGTAATCGAAACTGAAGATGTTTACGAAGATTTTTGGAATGACAGAGATAAATTCAATAACAGCGATTATCCTAAGGAATCTGAATAATTTGACTCAGCAAATAAGAAAGTCCGGAAAATTTAAGGATGACGCTGCTAGTATTCCTACCACTGAATTTATTGGTTTGCATAGCAAGATGTATTCATACATCAACGAATTAACAATCAAGTTGGTAAAACAGGAAAAGGAATAAAGAAAAAATAAAAAAAGGACATCAAACATGAAGAATATAAAAACGTACTGTTAATAGCAAACAAATATATCACACCATGAAAACAATCGGAAGTCAAAATCATCAACTTGGAAGCTATATAAACTTGGAAGCTTTATAAAGTTTCATTTTCTTGCTTCGATGACAAACGGTATATTCGTGAAAATGGTGTGACAAGTTATGCTGATGGCCATTACAAAATTCCATTCACACTAAACACCTAAAAAGATATACGCAATTTTACACAAGGATAAAAACATGATAAAAACCATTGACAATGATAAAATGATAAAAACCATTTCTTGTCCATGGTAGTGAGCAGTAAAGTTTCTAACGCGTTAGAAAGGTAAAGTCCCTTATACGACATCGCTGACTTCCTTTTTTGTGGGTCTTCCGGCGTAGCGTGTGTATCGGCGTGTATGCTAATAATTCTTATAGTCTGCGTGGAATTTGTTGCAAACTAATGTGAGAAGCGAAACAAATACCTCTTAAAGAGTCAGTACAAAGGTCCGGGCTATACTCTAATAAAAATTCAAACGTGTACCTTAAAACTTAAGGTCTTTATTAAAGTAAAATTAACAATATTAAACAACGAAGTTTGCATTTATACGGCCGCTTGTTAATTCCTGCGTGAATCACTTAAGCTAGTAATCCCGAGATTAACTGAACATTCTATTTATTTTCAAGTGACACAAGCTTTTTTTAGCTGAAAATTTACATATTCCCAAAGATAATCCTTTATTTAATTTTTGTACGTGATTCTCATTCATCTCGAACGTTTGATCGCAGATTTGATTGTGTACACGTCACGCGTGAAGGTCAGATAGTAGTAATTAAATAACTATTCATACACTTACACTAAAACAAACGCTCAAGTTTTTTCCGTTGAAACACAATGAAAGGAATTGTATTTATGAAAATCCTATGTAAATGTTGAGTTCGTTGTGGTATGTAGTGACTTTAAACTGGTAACATGTGGACATGGTCATCAACATCTTCGAAAACCCTTTCCAGCGCATTTGGGTGTTCTCTTGTGGTTTATTCAAAGTGCGTTTCTGTGCGGTGATGTCCTCGGATGTCTAAAAGAACTCTCCTATTATTGTATTTTAAAGGTTCAATCAAGCATCTTTGGAGAAGAGCTTCTCTGTTGCCCCAGCACGCCCCGCATAAATGCTCGGTTACCAATCTTTCTTCAATACAATTTTCTTTCCTCGAGTAGCAGAAACTCGGGACATCAAGAAAAGTGACAAAATTAGGTTGTCTTTGAAGTATTCTAAATGGAAAAAGAGAGAAGACTGTTGGTATCACTTTTTCTTGGATTTCGTTAGATATAGTAGTAGTTTTCTGGGATTTCGTTAGTATTTAGTACAGTATATCCTTGGACGCTTGAACCAATTCAGAGCTTAGCCTGTTGCCCTTTAGTCACGGTTAATGGCGTCATAGCGAATCCAGTCAATTTCTAGTAAACTATAACTTATATAGTAGTAGAAAAGAACAGGCAGGGCTTGAAATAATTTCCCGGCTCACGCCGGTCAAGTTGTCCGGTCAAACCTGTTTTGCTCGGACAAGACCCGATTGAGTGATCTTAAAACGCATATTGGGCGCGTTCCAGACGGTGAATTTTTTTAAAATTGGCACATGCATAGGATTTTTCTTTTTGTCGCTGTTAGGAAAAAAATCATCAAATTTTATACATACATTAATGTAATACGCGTCAAAAACGAAAATTGCGAATTCCTTCGAAAATTATGTACAGATTTTCTTGTAGCTTTGTCAGTTGAAACTCCTTGGATGTTTACTCTGTTTTCCCCAAAACAAAGAAAATTCTCCGTGCAGAAACGTAGAAACACCCTCTAGAAGTCAGGTATGTTCAAAAAACAAGCCAAGCATTTCTGTCAGTAGTTGCCATAGCAACAACATTTAGGTTCTGAAAGAGTCATCCATACGTAGTCTAAGGTTGTAGGTTTCTATTATTACCCTTTTACCGAGTGCTATGTGATAAACATTTGCCAAGGGAGAAATTATTTATGCGTATGTAATATCCAAAGCTTTGTACAATACTTTATAGGGCCACCTTAAGCCTATGTAAATAAGACTT
>BLFK01000652.1:258244-273244 GCA_014634185.1 Astreopora myriophthalma | reverse complement strand
TCGATAGAAGATAGGGCAGTTATTGATTCTTACGAGTGAGTTGTGCCATAAACTTTGTTCAAGAAATTGTTTCTCGGACATTACATTGTTCATCAAAATTAACCTCTGCCCAGATTAACAGAGTCCCCTTCATAAAGCAGTTTTCAATCTTGAGGTTCTCTATGGTGTCTTTCTTATTTAGGTTACTAGTAAGTGCTATTGAACCTCCATGTCTCTCTAGCTCAAGATCAAAGAAGTATTTCCATTTCCCCTGATTTCCTTCATCTAAGTATTTTTTAATCCATGTAGCTTTTAGGGATTTACTAAAAACCTGTATATCTATCATTTTGAGACCCCCATTTGGGTAATCATTAATAATTATATCTCGCTTAATTTTATCTCCTTTTCCATTCCAAAGGAATGAATAGAATAGCTTATTTACTTCTTTAATAGCTTTCTCATTTGTATGTAAAGGGGAAGGCACATATACCAGTTGGGAGGCTACTAGGCTCTTTAGCACTGTAATTTTTCCAATTAGGGTAAGTCTGCGATATTTCCAGCAGCTTAAAACGTTTCTATAACCTTATCCAGTTTTTCGTTATAATTCAAGGTTACTGTTGCTTCTGGATCACTTGAGAACCAGACGCCTAAAGCTTTAACTTTATATTTAGCCCATTTAAAATTTCTTCCAGGAGTTAATATTCCATCATTCCCACTGTTTACTCCAATCCAAAGGGCTTCGGTTTTTTTATCATTAAGTTTTAAACCAGACACTTCATAAAAATCATCCAGCGTTTTAAGAGAGGCCCTTAAAGATTCCTTTGTACCGTCAAGTATGAGTGTTGTATCGTCTGCATACTGGCTTAATTTGATTTCTCTACTGTTCAGGAAGATATCTTTAATACTTTTATTTTCTCGAATTGCCTTGGCTAGTACTTCAACTGACAAAACAAACAGATAAGGTGAGAGAGGACAACCCTGTCTTACACCTCTTTGAATTTCAAAGAAATCGCTCGCCCAACCGTTATTCAAAACACAGCTTTCTGGGCGACAATAAAAAAGATTAAGCCACTTTAACATGCTACTACCAAAACCAAAATGTTGAAAAGTTTTTCTAATGAAAGACCATTCTATCGTGTCAAAAGCTTTTTTAAAATGCAAAAACAACAGTAATCCTGGAATATTTTTCTCTTTGGCATAGCAAATGATACTATCAATAAGACGAATGTTTTCACCAATAAATCTATCTTTTATAAAACCCGTCTGGTCATAATTAATAAGATTGGGAAGAGAAAGTTTCAAGCGATTAGCAATTGACTTTGCCGCTATTTTGTAGTCGCAGTTAAGAAGGGTTAGAGGTCTCCAGTTTTTGATAAAGAATGGTTCTGCGTCCTTCTTAGGAATGAGTTTGATAATTCCTCTTCTCTGAGTTACAGAGAATTGTCCTGTTTCATAAGCGTAATTAAGAGCTCTAATAAGGATGGCAGATATATCCTTCCAAAATACTTTATAAAATTCAGCTGGCAAACCGTCAGTCCCAGGGGTCTTTTCTGTAGCCATATCAGTTGAGTGCCTCTAGGCATTCTTTTTCGGCAAGCGCTCCTTCGAAGATCTTGTTCTTGGATAATGCTTTCATCTTCACGCTCAGGAAAAAGGGTTGTATCATTTTGCTCGTACGTCATGCTTTTGGATGAATAAAGGTTTTTGTAGAAAGACACGCATTCAGTTAAGATTTTTTTATCCGAGGTGACAAAA
The DNA here is from genome assembly GCA_014634185.1 of Astreopora myriophthalma. NCBI lineage: Eukaryota > Metazoa > Cnidaria > Anthozoa > Scleractinia > Acroporidae > Astreopora > Astreopora myriophthalma. Next base: position 271,510 of record BLFK01000652.1, on the reverse strand, counting down.
GCATGGTCATTTATTTTAATTTGACTAATTGTCCCTCGCTTAAAGTGTCGCTTTTCCAGATTTAGAAAGTATTTGGTATTTTTCTCACCTTCATTATACCACCTAGACTTAGATCTCAAAATTTCACCTTTAGTGCGAAATTCAACAATCTTCTCAAGCTCAAGTCTACTATCGTTCAATCGCTCCTCCAGGTGTGAAGAGAGCGTGTCTTCAGTAGTTTTGTTATCCAATTCCTTTTGTAATCTGGCAATTGTTTGTTCCACATATACTTCACGTTGTTTGGCCTGTTTCGTTTTATTCTTAGAGTAGCGGAGCGATTTTTCGCGCACTTTTAGCTTTATCATTTCCCAAAGGAGAGAGGGGTTGACCAATTCATCGTTTTTATACTCGTCATAAGTTTCCTGAATCGTTGTTTTAATTGGTTTATATACTCCAATTCAGTTAAAAAAGATGTATTTAATTTCCAGAAACCTGGTCCGCGTGGATTTGAAGGTAGTGATAAGCATAGCGTAATCATCGAATGGTCCGTTTTATAGCCTGGGTTGATATCCTCTTTGATTCTACTGGTAATTGGTTTGTGTTCTGCATGCAGTCGACATAAGCTCACAAAGAGGTTAATAACCCTTTGGCTGACTTCAGCAAAGTTCTGTTTCACCCAGTGTTCTGTCTTTTGTCGTCCCTATCTGCAACTCTGTTGTGCGCAAACAAGAGATTTTAATGAAGCTGACTCTTGGAAACAATCACCTTGTTGTCACAAGTAATGATTTGGTTGTTCGAATTCACCGTCCACCTTTTTCGCTTGATGGTCTGGTGAAAGGTGGGAGGAAAAGATCAATCGACCAGTGATGTTTTGTTTTCATACCCCCCAAAAAGCCATGCCGCTATTTTTAAACCACACCCCAAAAGATAAAAATCCCTTTTCAGACAGTTGACAAATAAGCTTGTTTAAAATTATATTCCTGGTTTGAAAGGAAACAAACTGGTTAGAAAAAAATGAGCTGGTTTAAAAAAGATTGAACCCAGAGCAAAATTAAACCACAACAGACATACCTCGCATGGGACTTTTGCACTTCTGTGCAAAAGCTGATTAAAAAAAAAATTCTTGTACTTCTGATCTTACCCCTACCACAATTCCTTGCGTTTCGCAAAAACGTGTTCAAGGCCCCTATAATGTGCCTTTTTCCCGATTACAGAGCTGCCTCGTTCGTTCGCTTCAGGCAGCGGCAGCAACAATTACAATCATGTACTAAATCAACATTCAGTGAACAATTAAGTTACAGGCTTTCTTAAAGACTTTAAACGTGGCACACTACGAGGATACATTAACACTAAATAATTAACACTAACAAAGCAAACAGTAAGCAAAATTACAGATGACAAATGAAAAAATAGAAAATTCTGTGACAAAAGGTACAAAACAAATTGTTTAGAATCATCCAAGACGTGCCACTTCGTGAACATATTTGTCTCCATTATGTAAACCTTGGCCCTATTAAATTTCCTGGCATTGTTAAGCTAAATCAGCCTGCCAACTATTCTATGATCACATTAGTTACGACCCCATCCAATTTCACACTGTCCTTTATATTTGAACAACATTATTAGGCTACTCGAAGTACACCCTAACAACATCTAAATCCTAGCTCTTTCCGAATAAATATAAGGGAATTCTGCCCAACAATTAGTGGATGTTATTACTGGATATGATATTCGATTATCCATAAGCAAAATGCCAACCAACTCGAAATTATTGCTGCAAGCCTTTGCTAGCAGCAACGCCATTCGTGACCGTGTGGGGCCTGGGCTCTTTATACACACGTTCCAACACTCGATCCGTTCACCGTGATTTTTTTCGTCGATTGGAGATGGTCTTGGGAAGATGCAGTGAATGGGATCAGCGGCATTAGCTGGTGTGCTACCGGTGTGTAACCCACATGGTCCTCTTGCCTTCCTGGACTCGTCCTTGTGCAGTCGTCGAGCAATAGGTAAGGTTATATATATATTTTTTTCAACGAAATTGTATCAATCACTGGAAGTATTCATCAAGGTCACGAACGGCTTAGCGACGTTTCCAGGGGAAGACAATGCTTTTTTATGAGTTTTTCAGCGCTGTTGTGTGGACAGTCATGTCCAGTGCGAAGCTGGGATAATGCCACACTGCAGTTGACCGAATTGTAATCCAAAGAGACAGACAGTTTACCTGAATGCACTTGAAAGTTAAAATATTCCATATCCAGAGAAATTGTCTCTGAATTATCTCAGTGCCAAATCAGATTGAGCTGGCTGGACAGCTCAATCAACCATCAATTTAAGACAATCGCCCATTGAAGCAAACAGTTCAAGACAACCGGGCGTTGAAGCAAACATTAGACAGAGGCCCATTGAGGCAAACAATTCAACAAAGTCGCCCGTTGAGGCAAACAATTCAAAACAATCGCCCGTAGAGGCAAAAACAATTTTAAACGGTGACAAATACTGGTCTACCCATTGTGATGGAGCCCATTGAGGCACAAATCAATGCAAATGACAACCGACTTTGGTCTTTAGAATACAAAGAATTTTACCAGGGAAGAGTCAGTTGTGATGAATATGAAAACGAAGGTCCGTTTCTCACTTTAAATTCAATCTTGATGAGAGCTTTCAGTGACAATAGTCATGCATTTATAGTACTAGAAGGTTATATTATGGTCTTGATAAGCTCTGTAGATTGTATCCATGTATTAGATTCTCATGCACGAAACAATTTTGGTATGCCTGATCAAAATGGCACTGCTGTTTGTCATGAACTGTGCTGATGTGAGTTGGAGGAATACTTATGCTTTCTTTCTCTTTAACTAAATGGTGAATTTTCTGAGGTTGTACCATTGGAGTTTTATACCAAGCATTGTCAAACTACGTGTATTTCTGTTTCAAATTAAATGTTGCTGAAAATTCACGTAAGAGAAAAAGGTTGGGCGAAACAGTTATTGAGAAAGAGAAAAGGCTTCAGAAAGCTGGAGAGTATAAGAAAGGTATTTGAATAAACTGAAACTGATCTGAAAACAAAGAAGGTTATACCAAAAAAGAGAATATTAGTAGATAAGTTCACGTTACTTGTTCGGTTATAAGAGGGTTACCCATTTATTTTCATTGACCTTTGTGTTATCTTAACTAACTTTTCAACACTATTTGTACATGTATGGTCTTGCAAATAAAGCTTCTTATCTTCTTGTCTTTGTTGTCGTATTTCTTGGGTCCCCTCGCAGCACTTCACTTGCTATCAGTAACACCTAGTTGAAAGAGATTTCTTTTTCAGTATTATTTTGCTTATTATAATTGCTGCCTCAACAAACATTTCTCGTTTCCTATCTTGTAGTACCTTAAGTATTCTCTTTTATCGTAGTACCTTAAGTATTCTCTTTTATCGTTAAGAAATTTAATTCAGTCTAAAGGTATATAATTAGTGTACTGTATTTTTGCTCTTCTCCGTTTCTATCCTTTAGTGTTACTTGATAATCCTCATGAAATTTGCGCTATGTAAATTTTAATCATTATTAATTACTAAGTATTAATTTTAATTATTAACTACAATCAAATGGAGGAAATAAATACGCGAATTAAAATAAAATTAAATAATTAAATGGTAATTGATCATAATTATTCTACCTGTTATGTTGTGCCTCAAAATAAGCCCTATTGTATTGGTGAGGCGCTTGAATCGACAACTTCTTAAAATAATGTCAGGGACTTAGATCAGCAAAACGTCGACGTGACTTAAACTAAGGTTGCGCTCTATCGCGTTCAGCCATTTTTGGTTGGCTGAGTTAGTTTGCTTTTCTTGGGGTTCTATTGGGGAAAAAACCCGTTTTGGTTGGTTTGTCGCTGAAGTTTTTTCAATCAGCTTCGAGCTCGCCAATCTCGTACCCAGAGTCCTCGGGCTCTTTGGTTAGTGGGTGGGCGCCGGAGAGACTCTTGGATAATGGCGCCATTTTCCCACAAAATCTCGTACCGTTTCTCTTGAAGTTGTAAAGCAACAGCCAATAAAAAAATTCGAATTTTCTGAAGTTGGCAGCTTGCTTTAAGACAATAGGTAGCGTCCACTGGTTTGTAAGCAGGCGCCGAGTTTCCGGTTAGCGTCTTTTTCCCGCGAGAATCTTGACGGCCGGACTTGGCAAAGAAAGTCGAGAAAGAATGAGAAGGAGCTTAAAAAGGGTGATGACGGCTACGATATATTGCTTTTACTCATTAGACCTATTGTTTTGCGCCGTTCTCGTTGTCGTTGGCGTCTTCCTTGCTTAAGCTCCCTAATGACTATACCCTGTCGCAACTGCTGTTCAATCCAAAATGGTTGAAAAAGTGCTCTATTGGGAACTTCAACCAAATCACCGATTTTGGTTGAAACAGTTGACCTCAATTCTTGAGTTTCACGTGACTTCATAACAAAACTAAAATTAAAAGATAAACACTGATGATATATCTGAGTTTTTATCATCATTAGGCAAGACTTACCTGCCTGCAAGTTTTCATCTTCATAGCATGCTTTGTTTTGAAAATAGAAGACTTAAATTTCAGTTTTTTTTATGGGTGACGTAAAGGCAGCCGCTGAGAAACATGCAATGGTCCGAAATATCTTTCCTCCTATGTTAACTATGTCAAGAGTAGTCACGATTACGACACGAGAACCTCAAGATGTAATGATCTTATTACGCCTAAGTGCAAGAATAATTCAGGCTCGTAGAACGTTCCACTCCAGTGCCTCTCGTCTGTGGAACGGAACTGAATAATCTCTTTGAGATACGCTTTCACAGAAGCGCTTTTTAAGAGACCTCCAAAGAAACGTGACACTGGAAAACTCTGTTACTAAGCATTTTAATATAAACCATACGTATTGATTAATTTTTGTAATAACTATTCTAGTTTTAGACTCCTTTTTTAGAATAGCTTAAGGATGGCCATTATGTTAACTACTGAGACATCAGTAACTGATATTACCTGTCACATCGATGTTACCCAAGAACGTTCGGTTAAACAGGAATAAATATTTAATTAAACAGTAAGTCTTGTTCAATCTTTTGTATATATCTTTTGTATATATCTTTTTCCCACCCGTACGGTGTCTCTCAACTCTCTTACACATGCGCAACGTAACATGTGATAAACAATCTCGTTCCCAGAGTCATCGTTCCCTTGACCAGCGGTCGGGAAAGAGAGACTCGAATCGAGTCGAAGAGAGTCGAATCCAAAAAAGGCCATATTTGATTGGCTGATGAAAAACGGTTTAATTTCCTACCATTTTCAGTCTAAACTCGAAAATCGTGCTTTCTTGTGGACTTTTATCTACACGAGGTTGAAGATGATCTAGAAATAAATCTTTTTACAACTTACCAGTTCCGTGACGTTTTTTTTTTTGAAAATACAGCAGTTTTCACTTGCGTGACACCAGATGCTGAAATCTGTTTTGATTGATAAAATGTATCTCGTTTAGTTGTTTATTCTCAGCAGTTTAAACGCTTAGAGTGTATCAGGAGATGTGTTTAAACTCATGTGTACTGTTTTTCGAGTGAAGAGTAAGCTCTGTCATGGCAAGGTGAACTCCATAAAATTTGTTGATTTGTAACCGTCTTTCCTCACGCACGCGTAGTTATTTAACCGGAATCAGAGTTTTCTGGTTCCGGTTTTGGATTATTCCAGAGCCTCCCGCGCCCGTTCTGCTGGACAAGGGTAATAGAGGCTCTGGGAACGAGATTGCGTGATAAAAGGCTAAACTCACATGACATTACCCTCCTTAAATAAGGTGTTATCATCATCATCATCATCATCATCATCATCATCATTGAAAATTCACACAGCTATTGATGGTATTGGAGCTGGTTCGTTCATTGGTTCTGGGCAGCAACAAGTTGCCTGGGGAAGCAAGAGACACCCTTGTCTGTTTTCTTCTCTTCTCAACATCTCCAGCAGCTTCCTAAGAATCTGGATCAGTTCAACAGGAACGCCCACCTCAGTGGTTCTCAAGTTGTCGTTCAGTCTCAGTGGTATTGATCCCAATGCTGCCACAACCATCGGAACAACCTTTGTCCTCACACCCCACATTTTTCCCACTTCTCTTGCAAGATCTCGGTAATTTTCAAATTTTTCATCTTCCTTCTCTCTCACCCTACCATCCCAGGAATTGACACCTCTTGCTTTTCTTGTCAATGATCATCACATCCGGCCTCCTAGCCCCAATTTCATGGTCTGTTCGCAAACTGAAATCCCATAGAACTTTGTAATTGTCATTTTCAAGTACAATATCCGGAACATGGTCATACCACCTCTCATTTCGCTCGAACCCCCATTTTCCTGACAGGTCCAATGGATCACTGTAGTCACATTGTCATGCCTCCTTTTGTATTCTTTTTGCGCCAATTTCGGGCACGAACTTACAATATGGTTAATGGTCTCGTTACTCTGTTTGCAAATATAAAGCTTCCATTCGATCAACTTCAAAAATTAGGAAAGGACAGCTACATGTATGGTGGCCCATGATATAGCATTTAATGATATAGCATTTAAGGATATAGCATTTAATGATATAGATTTTTTTTATAATGATATAGCATTGATATAGCGCATTTTCTATGAATATATTCAAATGCGCTTTACAACACTTCTTGGGGGACTTTGCCAGACTGCTTTATGGTGCAGTTCACAATCTTAAATCTAAATAACCAGTAGAATTCACAGGTGCTCCCAGAACAGAATAAGTGATTGACCATCACACCGGGGACTACGTCCCCTACCTCAATATATATACCTCAATGCGTCAATAAGTCAATGTGAACACTGACGCTCTATAGTACCTAAACATTGCTTTGAAAAGTTTGATGCCACAGCTAAAACTAATGAGCTATTGTAGTTTCATGTTTACCTTTTCACCTGACCTTCACAAACAATGGCGTAATTGACGCGTAAAATAACTTCTGTGACATGTCTTATGAGTTTATCATCAACGACCCGACCACACGCGCGGTTTTCATACCGCATTTATAACTCAACAAGATAACTGAACGAAGGAAAAGAAAAATTACAATTGGGACCATTTTAAGTCTTATCAAACCTGGCTGTGTTACTTTATTTTATTTTCTTTCTTTTTATTTTTTTTCCAATGAATTTAATTTCGAATTCGAAATGGTCTTCTTGAATATCAAAGTAAATCTTCTCCCAAGTCATTCTGGCCCTTTATCAGCTTTTTATTATATAGGGGTATTGCATTTTCTCTCATTTAAAATAGTCCATTCCACGGGACACAAAGGAAAGCAGGATTTTGTGGTTGGTACTAGACCTGGTCAGAACTAATTACAAGCTCTTTGCTCTAATTCGCTAGTAAGAAATTTGAAGTTACGTTTTTCGCCGCCGACGGTCTCCTTTACAAGTGTATCATCAGCTGAGAGGTAGTAGCTGTTGTTCGGCTACGATATTCAGTTGGTACGACTTCAAGCTTTGGAAAAGTGCTAACATCAAACAAACAAGCAAACAGACCACTGAACTGCACATCGGTCACTACTGCGTTTACTGTTTAGGTAAGCCAAAAAAATTGATTTGACCAGGCACTGTTTTTGAAGACACCGTACAAGGATATTAACACGCGCAGTGGATTTTCCTTAAAGTTTGCAGAAGCTACGATTTGTGTGCAGAATAATGTAGTTTTATAGATCCATGAAAATAATAAGTACTGTATCTTCAGTGATGGGTTAACTCTCTGCAGATTATTGATGTTGAATGCGGAACGTCTAGAATATCACCTTGGTCTAATCCATTTCAACGCACATTTCGGTTTCCTATTGCATACTGAAGTAGGATGTAATGCCATTATATCACGTAATGAAAAAAGTCCCTCTCTGGCAGCTGTGTTTGCGAATTCGAGAAACTTTGGTGTCAGAGTCGTTGATCTGCATGCAAATCACGTAAAAGAAATCACTATTTGGGAGCAATTAAGGAACGCAATCATTCAGAAATTTCTTTTTTTCACACAGCTTAGAAAGGATTTATTGAGTCGTGTCGAGAGATGACTGTCTCCATTTCGAAGAATGTATATTAACGCCGAATGTTTCGCTGTTTTGCGAAATGAGCCAAGAAAAACGTCTCTATGACTCCAGTGTACACAACTAACATTGACGAGGACCACTTTTTCTTTGCGAAATTGTTGTCATGGACACGTAGCTATTGCACGAAGAATGCTCGTATAAATTGTAATCGAGAGTCCAACTTGCCCTGTCAAAGCTTTCTCCGGTGTAATGTGAAATTGACTCAGCGAGTTTCACATAATGGCTACCGTGATTGAAAAAATTATAAAACACACATCTAATCCTATCTAGCTAAGAAAAATATCGCCACTGAAGCAAAGTCGTTGCTCACATGACGTGGCCCCGTTGGCTGAGATCCCCGCTCACCACTCTATCTCTCTAAAGGTCAGCTTTGCGATTGTGTTATAAACGGGACAAGGCAACTGGAGGAAGGGGGAGGGTGGGAAGCAAATTGTAAGACTGCGATCCTATTCTAAAAAAAACGATCTTTTAACATGCTTTCAAGGTAAGAAAAAGAAAATAACTGCAAATTTTCATGCTTTTAAAAGGTCTTTCCTTTCAAGATATAAAGGGAATTGTTACCTAGACGTTTACTCAACAAACGAGCACTGTGAGTGGTTGATTCTTGGTCACGCGCCCCTTATAATCAAATTCAAATGTATCCTGACCAGGATACAATTACGCAGTTGTTGCCCACGCCGGATACAACAGCACGTAATCAGTAAAAAGTGGCGCGATCTTCAGCACGTGCTCACATCGGCTTGATTGACAGCCCGGACCTAACAACAATGCTAGTTTTTAGTTTAAAACAACGGGCGCTTGCCATTCGACCAAATATTCTTGAACTCCGGGTCGGGGAGCAAATGGAACGGAAGTTTTATTCCGGAATTTTGGGTGTACTTCGCGAGGTTGTCCTAAAATTCCGGAAAATCGGAATAAAAGGAACATTCCGTTCTATTCAACGTTCAAATTTCAACTTCAGAGTCATCGAACAACTCGAAATAGTCTGCCATTTGGTTTTCCTTGGTTTATTTGGTATCTTCGCGCGAAATTTGGAACGTGATCGCTGGGACGGGTTGGTCCAGCCAACCGGAAAGTACTATGCCATTCGTCACATAGAATGCCCGGAATTTCACACCAGAATATTTGGTCGTGGAATGTCGTGGAACCTGAAGCAAAAAAGAAACGTTTTTCTCTATCATCAGCCGAAGAAATTCGGCATCTAAAAGATTTATAGTTAGTAGGTGGCTTCATTTGCTACCTACCATACATCACTGTAACGACCGATCTTCTCAGATAAATGACAGGGGGGCACCCAATGAGAAACTTCGGTGAAATACCTGTTCAGGAGAGTCTACGCGTTCTTTCGGATTCTACTTTGCCAAGAATCTATTGATTTCTAAACTAAAATATCACCAAAAAGATCCGCAACCAGGAAAATCCAGGGGAAAATAATCCCTTACTTTTCGGAAGGGATATTTTCGCAATCAGTTTGGCTGTGAAAAAGGTCACCTAGCATTTTCGGGTAAGCAAATGGTTCGCTGAGAAGTTTTTCAGAGGTAACGTTAAGCCAGCAAATTCTGAAATGACCATTTCATTCCCTAAAATTTTCGGGCACTTTGATTTTCAGCTAAAAAGTCCGAACAGATCAAATTTTTCTAGCTGATAAAAACACCTCTTTAAACAGTCTTCAACATTGCAAGGAGTTTTTTTGGGTTCAATTTGCTCGTTGGGTGCCCCAGTTACATAATTCACTGTAAAAGTTTTAGGAAATGAAGAAAGTTCTTTCCAAAATTGGCGAGTCTAGCTGGAACTTGATCGCATTTTATGCAAGATCGACACAGAGATGTAACTTTCGATTTTACAACATGAACTGAGTGAACTACACCGTAGGAGTCCATTCAACAAATAGATGAGATTCCATGTTGCGTGCGTCTTTTCAGTAACAGATCAGTGACATACTCGGCTATCGGCTCGTGTGCCACTTTTTTGTTCTTACTACATTTTGATGTCATCTGTGATCTGTTACTGAACAGACGCAAGGCAACATGGAATCTATTCGTCTTATATAATAAAGAGAAAAAGGATGACGTCATCTGTGAGTCTGTCCTCTAAAAGACTGAGTTTATTATATAACATGCGGTACATGCAAAAAAAGACATTGTACGTAACTTGTATTCGTTCTATTCACATAGAGAGGGAAAGGGAAAGATTCGTTGAAAAAAATGACAATGTAACTATGAAACAATATATATCGACCGAATAAACCGGAAAACACAGCATACTTACAAGTCATTGCGCTTCTAACGACAGAAGAAACTTCTCAACGAAACGGTTCATCCATATGCTCGTGGGAAAACGCGCCTGCAATATCTAGGTACGCGAACACCAGACCGCATCACTTACAGTTCACTTTTTGTCCCTTACAGTCACTGTTATTTCCCAATACGACCACCCCTCTACTGGAGAAGGGCGGTCAGCAAGTGTTACAAGCAACACAAGATACACTTGGACACTAAGCTCTTAAACTGGGTTTTCATTTGAAGTCTATATAAAAATAGAGTTTGCCAGAGAGTTTTTTTCGTATTTTGTTAGCTTCGCCTAACAAAACGCAGAAAAAGAGACTAGATATAAGATAGCAGAGGGCAAACAGTTAATACCGAAGGGACACCGCAACAGCGCAAGCTGTGCGGTCCCCAGAGTGAAAAAGTTGCAGTCACTAACAGTTCTACGGTAGAGCGATAATCTTTGATATTCAGAGGTAGTGTTCACGGGAACAAGAGAGCGCGCCTTGTGTGACGTGAATATCTATCTAGTTGAAAAGTTGATTTGATTTCTCGGATTCACTACCACGCTTTTACACATCATCTACTTAACTATATGAAATCATATTCGTTTCAGGTCAACTCCACAGCCATGCGAAAATCTTGCTATCAACTGCTTCTTGTATTGGTAATTGGCTTTGCTTGTTTGCCGCTATTTTTGGTGGACGCTACTCCCTTATATGTATCGAGGACAAGTTGCAGTGATCATAAAGACAGAGAAGTCATGAGGTTTTGCCTTGATGCGTACACAAGGGGCTTCCTTAATTTACCAGATAGTCAGGAAAACGAACCACCGCCATCTTGCACACTTGATCTGGTATGTTCGGTTCTTTTGAAGGATTTAATCTTGCAGTTGAAATGTTTGCTTGTTGCAGTTGGAAGTAGCTACATCAATGCACGCACTCTTTTCTTATCATTTAAGGTGATGATTCCCTGGTAATAGAAGTGGACATAAGATTCTCTTTAAACTTTTGCTGATTGTTGCTTACATTATAGTGACTTGTTTTGTGCAATAGTAATAATAATAATAATAATAATAATAATAATGACAACCAACGCCCCATCAATAATAATAATAATAATAATAATAATAATAATAATGTGACAACCAACGCCCCATCACGTGCCTGAACAACGTGTATAAGTGGTATACATCATGCTTGCTAGTCCAAGCTAACCAACACACCGAAAGTTATGGATTAATGCAACGTGAGCAACGTGGTGCAAGGGAGAATTGTAGTGGAACTGTTGATAATTTACTTATCGACCGGATGGTTTGTGAGGATGCTCAGAGAGGAAAGAGAAATCTTAGCATGGCATGGATTGATGTAGCTAAGGCGTATGATTCTGTGGATCATCGCTGGCTCTCCTACAATACGGTTTAAGAAAGGATTACCACAAGGTGATGCACTCTGTCCTATGCTGTTCATGCTGTGTTTGAACCCAATCGCTTGGAAGGTACAGGCAACTGAAGGTTACAGGCTATCTAAGCCTATATCAACCAAGATCACACACCTACTATACATCAACGATATAAAGCTGTTCGCTGCCCCTGAGAACAAGCTGAAACGAGTAATGCCGGTCGTAAAGAAGCATTGGTTTAAAGTGGAATTAGAAGAAGTGTGCAGTGATACACGTGAAGACGGGTCAAGTCGAGGAAGCGGGAGAAGATATGAAGATTGCTGATCTAAAACCCATCAAGAGCCTGGACAAAGACAGCACCAATAAATTTCTGGGCGTCTTCGAAAACACCAAGCAAAAGGACAAGCAATTGCTAGAAGTCGCAGCAAAGACATACTTACAGAGGTTATCAATCATCTGGTCCAGCCCACTGTCAGATCATGCAAAAGTAGTAGCGTCTAATCAGTATGCCCTACCAGTACTTACATACTTGATGTGGACCCAAACTTGGCCAATAGCAGACATCCAACAGTTAGATCGAGAGGGAAGAAAGATAATCGTGGAGAATGGAGGAAATCATCAGCGATCGACAGCAATACTCTACATGTCTAGGAAGAAAGGTGGAAGACGCCTAAAGTCCGTGGAGATCGAATACAAGAACATTAAGATCAGAGCAGCTGTAAAGCTCTATCGCAACGCTGATCCGACAATGGCAGCCGTAAGATCATTTGAAGAGCTAGCCGTACAAAAAGGACGCCACTCAATCATTAAAGATGCAAAGAAGTACGCAGACGACCTAGACCTACAATTGCAGTTGACCTTCCCAAACCCAGTCGTTATCGCTGATGGTAAAGAAGTCGACGCCATATCAGTTGAGTGCCTCTAGGCATTCTTTTTCGGCAAGCGCTCCTTCGAAGATCTTGTTCTTGGATAATGCTTTCATCTTCACGCTCAGGAAAAAGGGTTGTATCATTTTGCTCGTACGTCATGATGAATAAAGGTTTTTTGTAGAAAGACACGCATTCAGTTAAGATTTTTTTATCCGAGGTGACAAAATCATGGTCATTTATTTTAATTTGACTAATTGTCCCTCGCTTAAAGTGTCGCTTTTCCAGATTTAGAAAGTATTTGGTATTTTTCTCACCTTCATTATACCACCTAGACTTAGATCTCAAAATTTCACCTTTAGTGCGAAATTCAACAATCTTCTCAAGCTCAAGTCTACTATCGTTCAATCGCTCCTCCAGGTGTGAAGAGAGCGTGTCTTCAGTAGTTTTGTTATCCAATTCCTTTTGTAATCTGGCAATTGTTTGTTCCACATATACTTCACGTTGTTTGGCCTGTTTCGTTTTATTCTTAGAGTAGCGGAGCGATTTTTCGCGCACTTTTAGCTTTATCATTTCCCAAAGGAGAGAGGGGTTGACCAATTCATCGTTTTTATACTCGTCATAAGTTTCCTGAATCGTTGTTTTAATTGGTTTATATACTCCAATTCA
>BLFK01000652.1:238244-248244 GCA_014634185.1 Astreopora myriophthalma | reverse complement strand
CAATCCTTCTGCAGTCTTATTTAACAAATGAAAAAGCCGCAAAATCACCGAACGAGGCAGCTGTCTCAGCGCAACGGAAACAGCTGGAGGAATCATCACAAGTTCATCAAAGGCTTTTCGAGTTTATTTCAGTTAAGCAAGGATGTGAAATGTCTTGACATAAAAAAGGGGAAGGGACATCATCACACAAAAACAAAACAAACCAGTTGATAAACTAAACTAGTGTTTATTCATTTTATTTTAGAATTTGGGGAAATGTCTGTCTTTAAGCCATTGTTTCGGCAACCTTACCAATGGCCTTCGCAGGCTCATTTACAATCAACTCGTCTTCACCAAGAAAGTTGGAATCTGCAACAAACACGAGTATGGTGATCTTTTGACCAAAGCCGAGCGTGGTAAGTGAAGAATTTTTCTGATTTGTAGCACTGAGATTAATTCAGTTAGAAGAATCCTTAATGTGGATAGAAAGGTTGTGCCAGGAGCTCGAATAAAGTAGGAACAGGGACACCATCTTCTGTGTAGGAGTACCACTAAGTTGTTACTCCTACACAGAAGTAGACGGAGCTATTTTTGAAAAGACATTTCTCTTGCTAAGAAACATTGGTGGGTACGATCGTCCAATGAAATGGCTTTAGCGTGTTTCTCGCTCACTGAAGATTGCTTACAACCACAGCAACAACTTTTTGCAAAAGTTGAAAAAAAAAACAAAAAAGAAAAAACAAAACAAAACAACAACAACAACAACAAAAACAACAACAACAGCTGAAAACAACCTCATCTACTGTGCTAGTGGTCGGGACCATAACATACATATGGGCTCCGGACAGACTCTGTCCAAAGGATTCTCCATGTTTTCACCAGCCATGCTGAATTAGTCCTGCAGTTATTACGCGCCCTCCAGGTGAAGTGCAAACTTGTTTTTCTCTTTTTATGAATGAATGAATGAATGAATGAGGCATTTATATAGCGCTTTTTTTACACAAGCTTAAAGCGCTTTACATTACTTTCTCAGGGACTTTCCCAGACTACTTTTACGGCGCAAATGGCAGCCATACAGTTCACAATTTTTATTCGAACTAGTAGGAATTTACAGGTGCCTTTTGAACAGAGAGAGTGACGGATCACCACACCGGGGACTACGTTCCCCACTCCTCTCGAACAGTGTGTGAGAGACGGAGGCTACAGTTTATCGTCGTTATCCGAGAAGACTAGAGAGTCTAGCCATTAACAGATGTCATTGCAAAGGCATCACTTTCTCCTCAGTTATTTAAAGACCCTGAGTGATGGTCCGGCCGAGGTTCGAACCCACGACCTCAGCACGATAGTCCCGTACTCTACCTACTGAGCTAACCGGTCGGCGGTTTATGCTTTACATTCTAGAATAGAATGTGGCAACGGTATATCCAATTTAGTTCCTCCCAGTGAGGCTGGTTTTCGCTAGGGACGAAGTCGGAGTCGTAATAAGAAGAGTAGAAGAGGAAGAGAGTACTCGTTTGATCAGTACACTATAATGAAGACCAATACCTATCCATTTCCAACATAACACAGCCTACTTTAATGAATGATTTTGGCCGGAATACATTTCCATCTTACAAATGTTTGTATCAGTTTAATAGCCTATGAAGTCATAAAACATTTTTTAACATACAATCACCGATGCTTCAACTTCCTTGCCGGCACTTGAGGCACTGGAATGGCAAGCAGTGACAGTCCACTGATGTACAAGATAACGTTATGAAAGTCATCACTTGCACCATGGTCTCGCCCACTGTATCATGTGGCATTGGCTAGTCGACTTCACATGCACAAAAATACGAAAAAACTACATTACGGACACCAAAGAATTATGCAGAAGAGGGGTCAAATTAAATTATCGTCTGGGAGAGGGGACTGCCATTTTCAGGCATGAAAACTGTCAAATTTCGATTAATGAAGACTCCTGACAAATCTGCATTCCTCGCACAAACTTGAAGACGATCCCTTATTTTTTTATTTATTTTATTTAATAGTAATCTTTCTTACAGTACAATAAAACATAGGGCACAGTAAATTCCATGTAAAAAGAAAACTACAACACTTTAAGGACTACAATTAGATATCGAAATAAATTAAAGCTAGTCGCTACTGATTAGATATTTGAAAACCATGATGACAACATTGACGCAAAGTAAGTAAATTAATTTGTCCTATTGAGACGTTGGTGGTGGCAAAATTCCTGGAACAAAATCTTTTAATATATTATTTGTCATTAAAGAGATTGGCAGTTTTGTTTTTTATTGCAATGTATCTCTCAGTCATTATATTTTCTCGAAGTTGTATCTTGAACAGTGAGAAGAGCAACGATTGTTCATTAAGGTTACATTTGTAAATGAAGTATTTTGCCACCAGCAAGGCCAAGCGTAGGGATTGATGGTGTTTAAGTGAGTTTGTAGGTCCGTATAAAATTGTTGAGTCTGATAACTGAATGTTTTCACCAGTGACTTGCGACCACCAGTCAAAAAATTCGTTCCAAAATAAAGTTACATGGGAACACTTTAAAAACATGTTTTGGATTGTATGCTGTTTACTTTTACATAGGTGGCATAAATCATGAAGCATTATGTTGGCTCTTTTCAGTTTGTCTTTAGTATAGATGATATTATGGTTTATTTTTAATTGAAACATTATCGACTTCGTATTTTTCGCAACAGAGAAAGGCCATTTATATAGTTTTTGGATTTCAGAAGGTTCCACTCCATAACTAATAATTCGGTTCCCATTGGTAGGTGGTTGATATTTTTTCTCAACAATTATTTTGTGCAGAGCAGCGTTGGAAGATTTCTTCATTGTCGTACCACTTCTGTTTCCGTGTTTGCCTCTGTCTACCAGTAGGCGAAATTTTCCATTTATTTTTAATTGCACTAAGAAGGCCGTAGTACACTATGAAACTGGATTTAACTTTGAAAAGATTGACAAATTTTTGATACGTTAGGAGTTTTCTACTATTAGGGTTTAAGAGCAACTCTCCCTAACCACCGCGTGAGTTGCGGCACAAGGTCGAAAAAATGGACCCCTTGATATTTCGTCCAGAGATAACCTATGGCATGCTAAGAATTGTGATATAAGTCTTAGGTTCTAGAGTTTTTACATTTTTGAGAAAATTACGAAAAACCGTCGACAACCCGTGAAGCCGAAAAATCACAGAAATGAGGTCAAATAATCGAACTCACGTGAGGGCGCATAGCAAATTATGGTTTTCCTTAGTTTATAATTTTATTTAGGAGGTATTTCTAAGCTGCTTTGATGATACTTTAGACTTACAATTATAATTCCGAATTCCTGGAGAGCAAGCGAAGAGAACCGAAATTTCAAGACTTTGAAAATCAAAAATTCCATACCGTTTTCAAACATCTCAAAACATAATCGGTACTATGTAGAATTCTTTCAAAATTTAATTCTAGCAAGTACAAGAGCCCGTTTTTGAACGTGATATAATTTTTTTCCTGGCAAAAGTTATTTCTGAGGCGAGCGGCCCCATGCAAGTTGACCCAATTTGACCTTTCGAAGAGATTTTGTTTAACCAGGAAATATAAACAATTCGACTAACCTTAGCTCGCTTTCTGAGCAAATTATTGAAAATCCCTGCCATTTCCCATTAAAACTACCCAGTAAACCTGAGATAATACTTCGATGACAGCTTACCTTCCAAATGCGTGTTTGAAGGCAATTAATTTTGATGTTCTTCGCTAATTTTCCTGTCTTGCTGTCGTGCTCAGCCACCGGCCTTCTCATACGGCTAGGTAATTTTCACTGGCTTGGGCAATATTTTTGCAGGACCTGGATCCATGTCTTGCATATAAAGCATCCTCTGGGTATCTATTGAGTTTTGTATTGAATAGTTCTTATGAAAAGAGGGAAGAAGTGAACTAACTGAACTCAAAAGTAGACGCCGACCGATGTCACGCAATCTTTACATCTAAGTGATCACGTGCCGCAAATTCATCCGCCTGGATTTTTTTGGTCTTGCTCTTGCTCATTTCTTCATTTTCTTCCTTACTAGCATACATTATTTGTAATCACAAGCTTATTTCGAAGGAGAATTCTTTGTATGTAATACTTTGAATCAGTGTGTATACTTTTCCCATTTTCTAGTCACTGTGCAACAAACTAGAAATCCTATCTTGACTTAGCTCCAAAAGTCAACCCATTGCTAATGATTTCCTAAAGCTAGATAAAAGGGAATAGTAATATATATATTTATCTGAAAAAGGGCTAGTTACTGGCCGCAAAGCGAGTTTTTGGAAATTGTATTAATTTTATTTACCAATTTGCCCATGGCAGGTGAACATGCAAATAAGTCCCCTTCGTGGCGCATCTAACTTTTTATGAATTATGTTCAACAAGATACCTTTTGATGCAGAAGCAGACGCACGCTTTGACATGATTCTCGAAAACTGTCCCTTTGGAAACTGAAAATGATTTGCTTTTGGCTTCGCACAAGACATGTTTCTTTTCTTACGAACAAGGAGCTCGTAAAACTGTTTTGAGAGTTGCCATCGAGAGAGGTCTAACTTTAAAACAGATTATTACCAAACGGAAATAGATCTGTGGTTTGTTTACCTCTAAAAAATTTCTAAATATAGAATTCTCACGGTGTTTGAGCTGTGATCTTCGATCGCCCGCCCGATAAGCGAAGCTAGCACGTGCGAGGCTCCTAACTTTTTCTTAAATTCGGTAAACCCTATTACGCGGACAAACTCCACTGAATTTAAATCTTTACAACTTTACAAAGATATGTGCAGTAAAATAAGTTTAGGTCTTTTGAAGTGTATTGTATAACCTTGGGCGCTCACTTTGTCAAAAAAAAACAAAACAAAACAACAACAGCAACAACAAAAAAACATTATTTACAATTCGGCATCCCCAGCAATTAGGACGCATGTGTTTAATTCTGCCGAAATTGAGTCATTTGCTTTGCGTCATCGGTTGAAAAATTGGAAGATGGAGAGAAATTGCTCCTTTCAGCGGCAAATGCGGTAGCAAATGCGGTCAAGATCCTCGAAGCTCTAAAGTCCAAGATTTAGTTCCCTTGCTAACTTGTAACAAAGATGTATCACGCCACAAAAGCTCTCTAGGGCTGATGACCGGCAGCGGCGTAGACACTGCATGAAGTGGAACTGATTCTAGCAAGGTCTTCAATTTTCAGTTTCCCTTCCAATATTTCTGACATGGATATTTGTCCCGCTCATCGTTCTTCGCTGGGAATTGGGTGGCGAAGGGGTTTGGCGCGTTGCCGTATACCAGCCCAGCTGTCGAAACACGTCCGCAAATCCCGTACTACGGATCGTGGAATCAGTAAAGACATCTCCAGATTAATTGCGTGTTACTGGAATATTTCTTCCAGTCGGCTCTGGTAAGTGTCCATTCCAATAAAATCTATAGACTGCAGTGCTACATTACATTTCATAAAAGCTAAGTCACATTCGAAAGAGCAATGCTGAACACTAAAATTGAATCATTATTCAATATTTCTCATTGTTTTATCTGTTTTCAAGGAATATGTAGTGAATGTAGGATAACTCTTGGAGAACATGTCAGAGCCGATTGCCAAGACCGACAACGTATTGCCCTTTCAGAGAGTATTCATGAGCTTTCTTTGGTAATTATAATTACCAGCTATTTTGGGAGTCATTGATCTTATACGTAACTATATACAGGATCAAAGTCTGAATTTCATTAAGTTACCAGACAACTCTGATTCTGTATCGCCCTTTTTCAATCAGACTCCCTAATTATACTTAGCGACGCTATAGTTATGGTTGTTTCTAAAGATCTTCAATCATTTATGCCACCCTTGTTTTCTATATATTAACATGGATAAGCCTCATGAACCGTGCGCAATATAACAGTTGACGTTGCTGTTCTAGGCTGAGGAGACGACTCGAACTCGTCCTGAACACAGTGCCCCAGCTAACCCAGGAGGAAGCTTCTATTTGCCACCTAGCGACGACTCGTCCTCCTCTGAGGAGATCTCCTTTGACAGCGCACCAGCTACAACAAAGCGCAAACCAAAGTCCAAGACCACTGACCCACTCAATGATTATTTGCGCACTCGAGGAATCAGCCCCATTCGTTCTCGGCTACAGCGGCCTTGGGAAGAAGCAAGTGAAAGAACACGACGATACTACGTGCGAAAGGCAGGTCAAGGTCTATCTACACTTCTACAAGACATAGCTCCAAGGGATAGTGGTTCTCTCTTCAAGGCAGTCTATTCCTCTGGTGTCATACAAAGAACCTTACAATGTAACGGAGAGGAAGCCACAAGCAGTTCAGTCGACGAAACCATGATGAGCGCGCTCGCCAAGTGCTACCGCGCAGCCGACAGCTGGGAGACGCGTCGGCAGGTCCTGTCCATTATGGCTGATAAGTTGACACTGAATCAGCTCCGACACTGGATACCCGATTTATCTCATTATCGTTTCACTGAGGCCAGACGCCACTGTTTAGTATACGGAAGGGGGGCACCAGTGCTAACAGTTCCGACGCCAAAAATGAGAGTATCCACTGCTCAAATCGACCACTTCATAGCGTTCATCACTAGTCCCCATATTATCCAAGATTTGCCTTTTGGCGAAAGAATAATCAAGTTATGGACGAAGGAGACTATCAAGGTTCCAAACGTCATACGGATGATTATCCCAGAGCGAATAGTCATCCAGTATATGAACTATTGCCAAGAGTCTGGCTTCACGCCACTAAGCCGCGCGACCCTTCTGCGGATTTTGAGCACGTGCGCTGCGTCTGTTCGGACATCGGTTCAAGGCCTCGATTATGTTAGTTCTGCGGGTGCGGAAGCATTTGACGATCTGTGTGATGTTGTTGAAACCCTTGGAGATGTAGGACAAGGCATGGGATGGGCGAAACGGCAGGAAACCAATCTACGCACAAGCAAGCAGTACCTTAAAAGCGACTTTAAGGTGGGTGTGACCCGAGCAAGGTGGATCCATCCACCTCGCTGTCACTCGCCCCAGATCTTTGTCTTGTGCGTCCAATATGGCGTCTGCGATCACACACTCCGGGTTTTCCGCGTTAAAAAACATCCTCTACCACTTGCTAGCAGTTTAATCGAAATACCATTAAATAGCATCTGTACTGTTTTATTTTGTTCAGTTGGCGCTATCTACCGCTAAATATTTGTCAGTTTCATGGTTCTACTGTCCAGCAGTCAAAGCCTGATTACTATAAAGTATTAACTCAACGGGCGTGTCAATCGGTCCATACGGAACATATGATGACAAAATGTTAGAGCGGATTTCACTTGACTGTAGAACTAACCGCAAATAAAATTCCTGAGCCAACCAGGAGCGGAATCCATTAAACAACAAATCAGTCTGGAGGCGAAGTTTTTTCAAACGTTTATTGCAGGTCCACGTTTCTCAGAGTTCTACAGTGGCGGATCATTGCAGGTCATACGCTTTAAGCGACCCGAAGGAGCCTTCGTTCCAGGCCACATGTGATCACGATCACAGTGACGTGTGTGAGCGCTGCGCTACGTTGGCGTCAACTCTGAGTGACATCGAGGAAGGTTTGGTTGCGCAAAGCCCAAACATGACATCCAACACAAAGGAAGAACTTGCATTCCGAGTCAAGAATGCAAAGAGCGCTATATTGGCGTGGAAGTCTCATCTCATCCGTTCCGTCAATCAGGATGGCGCCAGAGTGCAGCTTTTGGAAGCGATTGATGAGTCGTCTGTTTTAATTGTTCAAGATTGGGCAATGAAATATCGTCCTCGAAAGTATAGAGAAAGTCAGACCGACTGGTTCGGTAAACGCGGGATCCCATGGCATTTGACAGTTGCCACAAGACGAGAGGGAAGAGAGTTGCAGATGCTAACGTTCGCACACATTTTCAAGTCCTGTAGTCAGGACAGCTGCGCAGTCCTTGCCGTTATGGCCGATGTTATTCAGCAACTGAAGATCGCCATGCCCGGGCTCAAGACCGTTTGTTATCGGCAGGATAATGCCGGCTGCTATCACTGCGGAACCACTCTCGTCTGTGCAGCAGCCCTTGGCCATGAAGAAGGTGTCAAGATCAGGCGTCTAGATTTTTCTGATCCACAAGGGGGCAAGGCGGCATGTGATCGGAAGGCTGCGACTATAAAGTCACTTATGAGGATTTATCTTAACGCTGGAAATGATATCGAGACGCCTGAGCAGATGAGAGACGCGATACTCTCTTCTGGTGGAGTTCCTGGTGTTAACGTAGCATTGTGTGAGACCGTCCAAGTCCCGAAGGGGCTATCTTCAAAGATAGAGGGTATTAGTCAGCTCAGTAATGTCGAGTACAAGGAAGAGGGGCTAAAAGTTTGGAGGGCGTGTGGTATCGGCGATGGTAAACTCATCCCTACAGACAAATTGCATTGCCCATCCCCATATGACCTACCGACCCTTACCGGAGTTACTCGCTCTTACTCAAGCGCATTTACAGCTGTCAAGGACAGGCGCATAAAAGCATCAGTTCGAGATCCAGATCCAGATCCACCTCTGAATATCGAAGAGGAAGACAGCAACGCGGCGATCTTCAGTTGTCCTGAGGAGGGTTGTGTCAAAACATTTGTGAGATATTCATCAATGCAGCGGCATTTAGACTGAGGAAAACACCAACGTGTTCTTGAGCGATGTGCTCTACTGGATAGGGCTGCAGTTGGATATGCTCAAAGGCTTGAGGGGCAATGCGAAGCTGTTCCCGAGCTGGACGCAGTTGCAGAACCGCCGTCTTCTCACGACATCCTACCAAAGGGTTGGGCGCTCAGGTGAAGTGCTTCCCGTAGATGTAGATTTACGTACAAGCAAAAGAAGTACCTGACTGAGAAATTTCAACAAGGTGAGCGGTCAGGACGAAAAAGTGATCCCGCATCAGTTTCGCGCTCTATGATGTCTGCCGTGGACTCGGAGGGGAAACGGATGTTCAGTAGTGTAGAGTTTCTGACTGCATCTCAGGTCGCTGGATTCTTCTCCAGACTTGCGGCAAAGAAGTCCCTCTTTAACGATGATGATCTTGAAGAGGAGATTGAATGTGCCACCCAGGAGGCAACCATCGAAGAATTGACGAATGAGGTTTCTCGGGAACTTTTGCCAGGACACCCCATCATGTGGGATAAATATAATCTATGCGAGATGACCTCAGGAGGAAAACTCAACACGACCAAGTTATCGGTTGCAAAACTAAGAGACATTTGCACCGGGCTTGACATTGCTGTTGATGTATCCATCAAACGTAAACAGCCCTATGCAGACAAAATTGAGGCGTACTGTCAAATGTGTCGCTGCAAAGCGGATAAGTAAAACCCAAAGTTAGCACAAGGGTGGGGTAGGGGAATGGGAGGAGGGTAATCATAGGGATACGTTCTTCAGTATCACGACCCAAATACCACGCCAAGCCCTAACCTAAGCGTACGTCAATCGTGGGCGCACTGTCATACAGACTTCTTTCTTAGAATCTATGTCACTAAGATGCTGCAGGGGATGTAATGAGCCGTTAAATGCATTGCGTGCAACATTAACAAGAAAAATAAATTTTTGCATAGCGCCAATGTTAAGAGGACGGGAATGTCACAACAACGTAACAGCTTTAATACAGTCCTGGCCCAAGATGGCCGCGCATAACACAACACACAACGGCGGAAGCATGCGCGCGCATGTACAATACGCACAGCCGCAGGCACAGCCTGCTGGCGCAACCTCTTCTTCCCTCTAAAAGGAAACACGAACGAGCTAACGGTTGGGATTCAATGGCCTGGCCTGGGATTACAGCAGTTATGGAAACATGAATCATGAACGAAACTGAACATAGGTGAAAACGGACTAACGGAATGACACTGGCTCAGGAAATATGTCATGAAAGGAGTAAACCTAGTACTACACCGTAGAGCTGAGGCAACAGGCAGGCTAAAATCTGACATAGTCATTTAAGTACGAAGGAGGTCGGCGCTGTCTTTGAGGTCTTGGGTTAGGAGGTCCC